>JACXGK010014891.1:0-11038 GCA_016801125.1 Novumbra hubbsi | reverse complement strand
CCGTGAACTGTTGAGACAAGCACAAACAATAAACCACACCGGGTGTGGCTGGAAAACGAACCTAAGTAGGCTCCCCAATCAGAGTCAACTGAATGCAGCTGCTCTGACTGGGGAGCCCACAATGGCATGAAGAGGGCTAGAGGCCTCACAAATAGTCTTGCCCTGAAATGGCCAGGGGCTCGCAGCCAGGGCATGACACTCTGTTCTAGTTTAGCTCAAAGGTGTTTGATAGGGTGGAGGTCAGGGCTCTCTGCAGGCCAGTCTAGTTCTTCCACACCAAACTCAGCCAACCAGTCAGGCAGGAAACGTCCTCCTGGCATTTGCCCAACCCAGACTCGTCCACCAGACTGCCAGATAGAGAATTGTGATTCATCACTCCACAGAACACGTTTCCACTGCTCCAGAGTCCAGTGGCACCATGCTTTACACCACTCCACGCTTGGCATTGTGCTTGGGGATGTAAGGCTTACATACAGCTGTCAAAACAGGTAACATTGACTCACAATCACTTATGCTTCCTTACAGGACAGATTGGTATCCCTAAAGGACATGAACTACCTAGAGAGTATTTTCCTCGAAATAGGGTGGAAATAAGCTTGTATCAGAGACATTGAACGGAAAGGACCATGCTGTTCTTGGTAAGCATGCTGTTCTAGTGATCTGGAAAATAATTCCCTCTGGGCTGGATAAAGAGGTAAGAGCATTTAAACCAGCTCAGTGGGAAGGGGTCTGCTTGTCTCTAAATTATTTTCAACTGCAAACGAGGTTAGCATGCGTATCTCTTATCTCAAACTTATTCCATTCTGTATTAGTCTATTTTTACCTTTTTTTCTGTGTGGATTTCTGTCTTCATAGACAATGCCTGGCTATATCTTTCTGTGGTCATGAACTAGGAGAGAGAGTGATGGTGTCACGGGTGTGAGTGGAACCAAATGCAGACATTTTAACTAATATGTGAATTTATTTAAACAAAACAAACACGAACTAAACACGATAAATCAAAGTTGCTGAAACAAGCAGCTAAGAATACGACAACACATACACCAAAGGACATATAAACACACACACAAATTACAGAGTGCAAACAGATGCGCATAATGTCCGAAGTGACCAAAGTGTGCTTCAAAATAAAAGTGCTCCCCAAAATACCACCACCAACCGGCAACCAACCGGCATGGACTGAGTGAGAAGCCAAATAACATCACTGTCTCCAAAATGTTCTTGTCTCTAAATCTAGAGTACCTGAGAAGTGTATTATGGCAATTGTAGTCTAAACCCAGATACTGTTACTAATAAACTTTAGGTAAGAATGAGAAAAAGCTTTTTAGCACAATTAACAGTTTATAGAAGACTTATTTGCAAGCAAGAAGAGTATAGTTCCCTTACACCAAAATGACAGGGAAGTATCTCTAAATAGTCATAGTTGCAAACAATACTTAGAATTACTGGGTGGAGACGATATATTTGCATATTAATCCTATGCAAATAACACGTCATCCCAAATGGCAAATTGCCATAGATTCTCCAATATCAGGGTTTCTGTAGGTAGATCATTTTGTACATCCTTGGTAAACTAACCCCCTATGTTCATATTGGAGAAAGAGCCCGGTACGGTACCCTTCACCACTTTGATTGTGCATTGACTATATTCTGTGGCAAAAATTTAAACTGCCAAAGGGATAAAACCGAATCAATTGCCGAAGAGATTGCAATGCTTTAGTCCCTGTCAGACCAGGACATAGATGAAATTGAAATAGAAAACCATAAAGAGCTCTTCCAACTTTGATGGGTGAAAGTGACCAATTCAATGACGGATTTAATAATGGCAGATTTTACAATGACTCTGTGAATGTTCTGTGGAACACTAACAACTTTTTATAATGGTGTAACGATCTGTCCAGCACAACGCCGTTTTGTGCTGAAGATTTGTTTGTTGAACACTTTTTCATTTGGACGCAGCCCGGACTTACGTGGCTGATTACACTCACCTGTTCCCACTTTGTGATTTGTGTGTGTATATGTCCCGTTGTTTTGTCCCTTGCACGTAAGTACACGTCACCGTTGGTGTTTCCGCAGTTCTTCCCGGCTGTATTTGTCCAGTTCCTTTTGTTTACCCTTTTTCATAAATGCGTATATCGTGTTCTTTTGTTAGTATGAATAAATCTACTTTTACAGGTTAAAATGTTTGCGCATGGTTCCTGCCTCCACACACCGATGACAAATGGGACGTTGGCCCTCATCTGTGTTGACTTTTCTAGTATTCATGTGAACAAAGGAATCCCATCAGTTATTGGATATTTGTGAACATTGTCTGTTGTGCGTCATTACATAGGTGGAGTTTGAGCATAAACCTACTCTAAGGGTGGCTGGGCTCAACTTTTTTTTTCCTGTCAATAAAGGCATGTTTATAATCTGCATGGATGTAATTTACCTGCTGGTAAACTAAATATGTACTTAGCCATAAACTTTTAACATGAATAGAGATGATACACATGCTTTTCTTGATGAGAAAGGTAATTTGACTGGGTCCAACTACCTTTTGAGTAGATTTAAGATCCGCTACCACCTACAAAACAATGTCCAACTAAACATTTCTATAAATATCTGATCACTGAAATGCAGACAATTTCTAAGATGCAGCACAGCAACTGTGACCAATGACTCCCTCAAATAGCACCCTTTAGTGTTGAGAAGTTCTTCATACCATACCTGGGGCATTTGCTGGGGATGTACTGGCGGAGAAATACTCTTCCCCAAACAGAGAACATGGACTCGTGAATTGACAGGTCTTGATGAGGAGCACACTTATTTTGAAAATTGGAAAGGACTTGGTTGAAAAGTGGCTGTATTTTAAAAAGAGGATCGCAATTTGGTTGCTGTCTCTCAGTTCTCAACTCTTTGTGGTTAAAATGTAAGCAAGAGCTTAGCATTTGAAAGTGGTTCCTGGACATCGTACAGGAGAAATTGCGGTTCCAGGTTAGTGCCTCCTTGTCGACACTCCAATAATCAGACACCTTGCTGGTTTTCTCAGCATCACCAGGCCAATCTGTATGCGGAGAAATACTTTTGTGGGCTTACAATCCCTCGGGAAGGAATGTGTGGTGAGCTTTCCCAGGCCACGAATCGCCTCCACATACCAATTTGTTTCAGTGACCATCGATTATATCAGGAGAAAACATTTATTTAAAAAAATCCTATAGATCGCTGCTTCTCCACACTTTGCGGGCCTGGAGTTGGTGTTTGAAAAGGCCTGCTCCTAGCAGCGCTGCTGAGAGACTCACTCTTCCTGCCTGTCACGTCCCGCCACTCTGTATACTGCCTCCAGTCTCTCCACCAATCTCCTCCCTGTCCGCCTCCATCTCAGACCCCTCTTTCGTCCTCCATCTTCAACCCCTCCAATTCAGCTTTATAGAATCCATTAATTTCCTCCTCACCGTCACTGTCCCAGTTAAAAACAAAATAAATATGTTTCTCTTCAGGACACTTTCAAGTAAGTTTAGCTGCTAGATAGTAAACTCCTATTAACAATCACAAGCCCATCACAGCCATTAGTTTGATGTGTGTCATGTTTTATTAGGTATTCCAACAGCAGTATCACTTTAATTGAACACAAAACATGATCTTACAGGTTTTGTGTTTTGGCATTCATAATGGTCATAGTTTGGCCTCATATATGCGTCTGTGTCACAGAGTGAGTAAGTAAGTGTTGCTATCTTAAATACGAAGGTTGTTCAAAAATATGGGTCTCCCCTTCGACTCGTCTGATATCATGGACACATGGCTCCCAGTCTGTCAATCTCTTTTGTGGCCACATGCTTTTCTCTCATCTTAGGAGACACTACATGGTGTGACACCTCCCTGTTGTTGATACTCCACACCTAATGTTGTGTTTGCGTATTCAGTTCCTGTGCATAAACCGTACAACTTCACTATAGAGGCCGGGTAATCAAACACAAAGCCAATCATGTTTCCATTCGGCATGTCATGCTGATCCATCAGGAGCTTAACCCTGTGTGGTGTTTATATTTTTGTTATTCAGCCAGTGTTCTGGGGTCTGGGGGACACGCTGTTTTTTGGGGTATTTAATTTAACACAATCAAACAATTTTATGTTTAAACACTGAACAGATGTTTACTTCGTCCCAATTATAAGCTATGTAAAGAGAATATATGGTTAATATTTGGCCTTTACCTTTGTTAATTTATTAATTAATGTGCTACTTTTTGTGTTTTGTTTTTTAATAAAGATTTATCAAAAACGAAAATCAATTATAATCAAGACGAGTGAAAAAAAGACAAGGAATGTACAAATGAAGCAAGGTTTTTTCTAACTGCTGATTTTAAGTTATTTGAACTTTTGAAATGTCAGTCTAGATAACATATCAGCCCCATTGAACACATGGCCTTTTAATACCAGCCTATACAACGCATGAGGGGCAGAGTTTTAGTGTGTGTGTGTGTTGCATATGTACTTCTTGCACTTGATGCATGTATTGTGTTTTTCTGTCCATCTTGGGTCCACACACTTCTCAGCACATTTTTGTTGCTGCAGAATGCAACCTAAAATATTAAAAAGATCAGGAATTTTACTTAACACCTAACATTTACATAACACCTCTCTCTCTCTCGCAATGCATGAGTGTCAGACACGTACTGCAACAGCATCAAACACTTACTTCAGGCTCTGCAGATGGTGGTCCTGTAGGTAGGGTGGATGAGGCACCAGCATCCTCCTGAATGCTCCTCTTGATGGCTGCAGAAGCTGGGGTTCTTGGAAGATGTTGTCTTCTCTGGATTTGAGGTCTCACCAGTGCCTTTACCAGTTCCTCACGAAAGAGGCGTCTTCTCTGGAGCTTCCCTCTGTTCCACTCTGAATTCAAGGCCATCCAGATGTACGCTGAGATGTCCAATATGTCAAAGAATATCCCCAGCGGCCAGCGTCGAGTTCTCCTTTTGCAGCTGTAGCAGTCACCAGCTCGTCCATGTTATACACCCCTCCTTTTGTGGATCTCTGGATTTTGATGCTCCTGGCCCCAGATTCTCTTATCCCTGTGCAGTGTACTACCAGGGACATGCTAGCCATGTACCCAAACTTGGAAGAGTTGACAGTCCTGTTTTTTGTAGTCAGCAGTTGGGGTTGGAGCTAAGACTTGTTGTGTCCCACCATGGTCAACTTCCTCTTAAGGAGCTCCTGTCCCAGCTTGTACGAGTAAAAAAAATGCCTGCATGTGATGTGTCCACTGAGGTTCACTTTATACCATACTTCCTAAAGGGGCAGTGGCCCCTAAATGGCTTCAGCTGCTCATCAATGGTGACATTAGCCCACTGATGGCAGCTAGCTTCTCTCTTTGCCGTCGAGCTGTTCTGTCATCTTGGTTATCAAAGTGGTTAATCCTGAAAATGAAGGATGGAATCTTGGATGAAAAGATCAAAAGACGACTTGATGTCCTGCACATGAGTACCGGCCATCGATGTGGACCCTGGTTGCAGCTATTTAGGGTGGCTAATTTCTTGGGCAAGAAGACCATTCAGTTTCACAATCTTTTGACATCCATATTTCTTCACTTGCTAGCTGAAGACGGGCTTGTTCTGGAGCTAGCTGCTTACGGGCTGGTCCTGACGGGCTGGTCCTGACTGGCTGGTCCTGACGGGCTGGTCCTGTGGCTTGTCTTCATTTTTGGAACTAGCTGATGCTCAATCTCATCCTCTTCTTCAAAGTCACTGTCAGACTCCATACATTCAACTCACATTCTGAAACCTCTTCCTCTACTTCATCCTCAAAAGCTTCTCTCTCTTTCAAAATCAATTGCAAGACCCTTTGAGCAGAAAATCTTTTGGCCATCCTGATCAGTTGTGATAAGAAACAAAGCTATATTTATTGTGCCCCGACCCAAATTTGCTGCTGGAATGGAGTATGAGCAAATAAAGATTAGTTCCTGCAAGACAGAGTAAAATGTGCGGGAATGTGAGAGCAGACGGGTGTGAGTGCGAGAGCAGACGGGTGCGAGTGCGAGAGCAGACGGGTGCGAGTGCGAGAGCAGACGGGTGCGAGTGCGAGAGCAGACGGGTGCGAGTGCGAGAGCAGACGGGTGCGAGTGCGAGAGCAGACAGGTGCGAGTGCGAGAGCAGACGGGTGCGAGTGCGAGAGCAGACGGGTGCGAGAGCAGACGGGTGTGAGTGCGAGAGCAGACGGGTGCGAGAGCAGACGGGTGCGAGTGTGAGAGCAGACGGGTGCGAGTGCGAGAGCAGACGGGTGCGAGTGCGAGAGCAGACGGGTGCGCGTGCGAGAGCAGACGGGTGCGCGTGCGAGAGCAGACGGGTGCGAGTGCGAGAGCAGACGGGTGCGAGTGCGAGAGCAGATGGGTGCGAGTGCGAGAGCAGACGGGTCTGTGCTTGATTGTTTTATTTTTTTATTTTAACAATGTTGCTACCTTGTGCGAGAACGGCAGGGGCAGAAACACAAAACTCCCACTCTCAAACACACACATACTAACAGCAGGGCCGAGTCAATGTACACAGGACCTACAATTTACACACTTTTTTTGCCCCGGTCCAGTAGACCCAAGCATCCTGTATGTAATATAAATGTGTGGGGGGGTGTGTTCAAATGTATGTCTTCACAGCCTTCACAGCAAATGAGCCAAGGCCAAAGAATTTGACAAAATCATTTGTCAAATGTTTCTTTTTTATAAAAATGTAAATGGGTCCCACAGACCCGAACACCATACAAGGATTAACGGGAGGTATTTGCATTCTAAACTAATTAAGAAAATGCTTTTTGGCGCATCACATGCTTTTGGAACTTAGTCTTCCACTTTCCAATAATCCATTGTGCAACCTATTTCATAAGTCTGGGCTCATTCTTTCACATGAGGAAGGAAGCTTGCCACTTATTTGTGCCACTTATTACTCATCCTCCCCTTGCTCCTACCGCTAGCATCTACAAGAAGAAACCCATCTTCAAGAAACCCCTCTCCTACCCTGATACACTCCTTCCTAAGGTAGCAACACTTAGAAGACATTGTTGGAGCCATTTCATTGGAGGGCACTAGTTGGCATTGTGTAGACATCGCCAACCTTATTTATGTGTACACTAATTGGCACAGATGGGGGCGCACAGATGTCTATTGTTTTTTTACTCTGAGACACGCTAAGGGCGGTGTGTTTGTGTAAAGTATAAGACTAACAATTGTAAAATAAATGGATTGACATGTCCAAGTTAAGCATATATACATGCAGTCATGTGAAACAATTAGGACACCCCATGAAATATTTTGTTATTTTTTAAGAAATATGGACAATAATATTTTCTTCTTTCAAACAATATCTATAGATAAAGATGATGTAGTTAAACCAAAAACAATGGAATTTTAACCATGATATCATTAATTTAACAAAATATTTACAAAGATGCAATTTCCCCATGCCCTAATAGCTGGTACAGCCCCCTTTGAAAAAATCTATTCCTATAACTGTCTACCAATCTCTGACTGGGAGAATTTTTTTCCCACTCCTCCATGCCTACGTTTTCCAGCTGTGTGATATTTGAAGGGTTTCTGGCATGCATAGCTCATTTCATATCACCGAACAGCATCTCAATAGGATTAGTCCAGGCTTTGACTTGGCCATTCCAGAACTCTCCATTTCTTTCTTTTGAGACATTCCTTGGTGGTTTTACTGGAATGTTTTGGGTCATTGTCATGTTGCGTATTCCACATCTGCTTCAGATTCAGACAGATGGTCTTACATTTTCCTCAAGCACACACCCTACAATTAATATTTTTCTGTTTAGTATTCATAGCCCCAAACCATAACATTTCCACCCCCATGCTTTACAGTTGGTTTGATGATCTTGTGTTACTGTGCCCAAACAATTCTACTTTGGAATGACACAGCACCATACAGTATGTAAGAACATGAACTAGCCAGAGTGATTAGTGAATATACAAAATAATGAATATACAAAAAAAGAACTTGCCTGTCTAAGCGGGCATCCATTTAATCAACGACAATGATTTTGGTGGACCAGAGAGAAATGCTAACTGTGGAATAATAAATAAGTTCAGTGTAAAGGGGCAAAATCATAGAGATTTGATTTTCCACATAGCTGCTTAACCAATTTAAATGATATCTTGCCTCTAATACCTGAAGGTAGCAAATAACTAATACATATTTATTTGAACCATGTCTCTTAGAAACGATGGTTCTCTGGAACGGTTTTGTAAACTACAATTACATATGAACATAAATCAGTGCAACTACATTTGCTGTCAACATGTGAAATGGTGTCGTAATGACACACTATTACTTTGTTCCTTAACTATTATGTTAGTCCTAGGTTGCAAATCAAAAATTACTGATTCCGAATAACATTTAGAAATGCGCACCCACCATCGTCAAACACGACACCCTATCAAACAGCCACTCTCTTGAACTATACATTAGTAACCTCCCATAGCAGCTAGATTCTGATTGTAAACAGTACCGGTCATATGTAGACAATTAACTTAATCGTTCAGGACCAATAGCACTGGGATATGACGGTATTTAACATTACAGCTACAGTACTGTACGTAATTGCGGGTTCCAAATCAGTTGCATATACATGTAATTCCTGCAATTATTGACATAACTATCAAGCAAACCTTATTTATATTTTGGGGAAAAAGGATAAATGTATGACAGGATTGGACACAAGTGACAGCTGGCCACATCATTAAAATAAAAAGCTATAAACTTTGAAAATACTCGAATGGTTTCGTTTTTAGGGCTTATACAGTGGGGCAAAAAAGTATTTAGTCAGTCACCAATTGTGCAAGTTCTCCCACTGAAAAAGATGAGAGGCCTGTAATTTTCATCACAGGTACACTTCAACTATGACAGACAAAATGAGGAAAACAATCCAGAAAATCACATTGTAGGATTTATGAATTTATTTGCAAATTATGGTGGAAAAAATAAGTATTTGGTCACCTACAAACAAGCAAGATTTCTGGCTCTCACAGACCTGTACCTTCTCTTTTAAGAGGCTCCTCTGTCCTCCACTCGTCACCTGTATTAATGGCACCTGTTTGAACTTGTTATCAGTATAAAAGACACCTGTCCACAACCTCAAACAGTCACACTCCAAACTCCACTATGGCCAAGACCAAAGAGCTGTCAAAGGAGATCAGAAACAAAATTGTAGACCTGCACCAGGCTGGGAAGACTGAATCTGCAATAGGTAAGCAGCTTGGTGTGAAGAAATCAACTGTGGGAGCAGTTATTAGGAAATGGAAGACATACAAGACCACTGATAATCTCCCTAGATCTGGGGCTCCACGCAAGATCTCACCCCAAGGGGTCAAAATGATCACAAGAACGGTGAGCAAAAATCCCAGAACCACACGAGGGGACCTAGTGAATGACCTGCAGAGAGCTGGGACCAAAGTAACAAAGCCTACCAACAGTAACACACTACGCCGCCAGGGACTCAAATCCTGCAGTGCCAGACGTGTCCAGGCCCGTCTGAAGTTCGCTAGAGGGCATTTGGATGATCCAGAAGAAGATTGGGAGAATGTCATATGGTCAGATGAAACCAAAATAGAACTTTTTGGTAAAAACTCAACTCGTCGTGTTTGGAGGACAAAGAATGCTGAGTTGCATCCAAAGAACACCATACCTACTGTGAAGCATGGGGGTGGAAACATCATGCTTTGGGGCTGTTTTTTTGCAAAGGGACCAGGACGAATGATCCGTAAAGGACAGAATGAATGGGGCCATCGTGCCATGTATCGTGAGATTTTGAGTGAAAACCTCCTTCCATCAGCTAGGGCATTGAAGATGAAACGTGGCTGGGTCTTTCAGCATGATCCCAAACACACCGCCCAGGCAACGAAGGAGTGGCTTCGTAAGAAGCATTTCAGGGTCATGGAGTGGCCTAGCCAGTCTCCAGATCTCTACCCCATAGAAAAATTTTGGAGGGAGTTGAAAGTCCGTGTTGCCCAGCAACAGCGCCAAAACATCACTCTAGAGGAGATCTGCATGGAGGAATGAGCCAAAATACCAGCAACAGTGTGTGACAACCTTGTGAAGACTTACAGAAAATGTTTGACCTCTGTCATTGCCAACAAAGGGTATACAACAAAGTATTGAGATAAACTTTTGTTATTGACCAAATACTTATTTTCCACCATAATTTGCAATTCAATTCAATAAAAATCCTACAATGTGATTTTATCTTTTTTTTCTCATTTTGTCTGTCATAGTTGATGTGTACATATGATGAAAATTACAAGCCTTTCATCTCTTTCAGTGGGAGAACTTGCACAATTGGTAGCTGACTAAATACTTCTTTGCCCCACTGTAGGCCTAAATGATGCTCAAATAACCACATATTGACATTGCATACCGGACAGTGCAAAGACTTTTTTACAATAGTAAACCTTATTTTTACAACAGTAACCCAAATTAGAAGGAACATTGCTCCCGAGCATGAGCCTTGTTTGAGATTGGACAAGTTCATCTCTGGTTGCTCACTCACTAGACAAACCAATTGGTCTGACATTTTTATCATTTGCTGAAGAACATTTGAAACGTAATGGAAATTGTTTTCACTGAATTCAAGTGCAACACATTGTAGAGAAATTGCCCTCATTCGTCTAACAATAACTCAGAGTTATGACATGTATTATCGATGCAGAATACAGTACGTCCTACACTCTGTCTCCCATCACTTTTTCTCCATGTTGTAGAATTGTACAGTGGAGAAGGGACAGATGGGAAATTGTATTTCATGCTGTGGTTGAGGGCTCTAGTGGAAAAATGGAGGATTGAGATGTTTCAGCTTTTGACTTCATTGCTCTATATCAGGGGTGTCAAACCGGTTCCACGGAGGGCCGTGTGTCTGCAGGTTTTAGTTTTTTCCTGTAAATTGGTTCCCAGTTCAGACCTAAACAACCAGGTGAGGGTAGACCTAACCAATTAGTGACCTAATTAATCAATCAAGTACAAGGTGACAGCGAAAACCTGCAGACACTCGGCCCTCCGTGGATCCGGTT
>JACXGK010014890.1:0-11049 GCA_016801125.1 Novumbra hubbsi | reverse complement strand
GTCTGTATGGGTCCATTGGACAGGTGAGCTGGACTAAGCTGTGCTTGACTACTGGGTTCAGTAAAGCACTGCCAGGTCTGTATGGGTCCATTGGACAGGTGAGCTGGACTAAGCTGTGCTTGACTACTGGGTTCAGTAAAGCACTGCCAGGTCTGTATGGGTCCATTGGACAGGTGAGCTGGACTAAGCTGTGCTTGACCACTGAGTTCAGTAAAACACTGCCAGGTTTGTATGGGTCCATTGGACAGGTGAGCTGCCCGAGTCCTATTTGAGTCCTGTATGTCAGCACCATGTTATACATTTAATTCCTTTTTTGTAGTTGGCAGTGAGTTGCTTTTCATTCTTTTTCTACATAGTTTGAGTTTAGTTTTTATTTCTTCCAAGTAAAACAATAGGAAATATTTCAGTATTTTCCAACTAGACTGCCCTTTGTGTTTAAATGTGTCATAGTTTGGTATGTTATCAGCTAGAAAACTTTATTATCATTTTTATTTTACTGTTACATTTTTTCGTCTAGTTTTCAGCATGTATTAAAATATAATTTGCTTTATCTCAGCCTCCTTGGATTGTTTTCTTTTTAATGTCATGAGTATTGACATACTGTTCATTAATGGGTTCTCTTACACACTGGACGTCCAGAGAGTGCAAACCCAATGTCAGCTGTCCCATAGCAAGATCAGGTAACATTTCCCAAAAGCACGCTCTTTACACACACGCACACAGTGTCAACACACACACCCACTTACTGAAAAATCTAAAGAATTCAACCCCCTTGGACTTTTCTACATTTTATTGTGTAACAACATTCATTTAATTGTCTAACATGCCAACACACACAGAAATGGTCTAACATGTCAACACACACAGAAATGGTCTAACATGCCAACACACACAGAAATGGTCTAACATGCCAAAATAACAAATACATTTATTACAAAGACACATACAAAAATAATTGATTGCATAATTATTCTCCCTCTTTGTTATGACACACCTTCATGAGCTGTTGATCAACCATTACATAACATGTATTAAAGTAGCCAGTAAATAATTATTACCTTGTCAACGAGACTGTACATTTTAGATAATACGAATCCCGCTGCATCAGGCAAAAAACTATAACATTTGACAGCACGGATCCGGTGCGAATGGTCAAGCGTTGCTGGGTTTGTGGGACGTTTTCAAGACCAGGACTACTTGCCATGTATGAAGGAGCCATTCATTCTTCTCTAAATCACAGACTTCTACATAACAATATTAGCCTGTCTTGCGGCAAGATGATCCTGGACTGCAGATGGACCACGCAGTATGAAACGGATACCCAAACACACACACACCTAATGTCTACATCACAATCACTTCAAAGATACCAATTGAAAATATGGGATGGCCGAATACATGGGTTCCCAGGCATGTATGCGCACTGTATATTGACAGGGACGTAGCAAGGTGTGGAGGGTTGGGTATGACCCCTGGGGGCCACTGTATATTGACAGGGATGTAGGCAAGGTGTGGAGGGTTGGGTATGACCCCTGGGGGCCACTGTACATTGACTGGGACGTAGGCAAGGTGTGGAGGGTTGGGTATGACCCCTGGTGGCCACTGTATATTAACAGGGACGTAGGCAAGGTGTGGAGGGTTGGGTGTGACCCCTGGGGGCCACTGTATATTGACAGGGACGTAGGCAAGGTGTGGAGGGTTGGGTATGACCCCTGGGGGCCTTGGCTTGGAAGGGCCGACTGATCGGTAACATACCAATGTCGTCTATAAGTGAGGGGGCCCGGGATTCCTCACACACCTGATTGCCTATATAGTGCATTACTTTTGACTATTAAATACGAGTCCATTTGTGACCTAATCCAGGCGATGACTTTCCAAAACATGTATAAAAAACAGTATCTCACACACATATAACTAGAACAGGAAGGAGGCCATCTTCCTCGATGGTTGGTCTATTTCTATTCATTTAGGGAGACAGCGGATTGGGTGATGCACCCCCTTCGTTCCAGCTGTCCACGCTGCTCATTTACTGAGACCGCAAAGTGATTAGACAAGTCATAATCAGTTCCCACAAATCTACACAAATCATAATCTGAAAGGAAATACAACTGTTTGATTTAGTGGCTTCCTCCAGGGCTACGTGCATAAATTAATAAGCAAGCGGCCCCACAACGTTAAATCAGAGAGTGTTCGGTCGAGGCCCATTAAACAGGACCGGCAACACACCCAAGCATAATTACCACTGCTGATTTGTGACAAACAAGGAAGCACAGTAAATCATTGAAGTATGACGAGAAATTGAAATGGCTGTAGGACCACCGCTTTCCCGAGGTTACGCCAGCTGGGCGATGTTGCCGTGCCCACCACCGAGGGCCCAGATGTCCCTGACAAACGGTGCCCTTCCCCCGCGATCCCCGGAGAGACGCCGAGACATCCCTCAGCCAGATACTGGACCCGGGTTTCACTGATTAAATTTCACAAAGCGTAAACATCATTTAACCGAGGTACAACACGGACATTAGTTTTAAGCCTCTAGTGCCGTTCACTGAACGTATCCTTTGCAAGTTGGACACATCAATAAAGATGCACTACCACTGACACACAATGACAGGATTTTTATACATTCTTTGATAGACAATTATATTAAGCACATTTCTTTCTTCTACTTTGGAAGCACCTAAACACATCTACTCAGCAATTTAGGTTGTAAACCCTAAACTCCGGATGTCACGACTATGTTTGTTAGTGACAGGACGTAGCTGTTGCATTTAATGACTTTTATCCGTGAACGGATGTATATTTCCCCAAGAACAATTTTTTGGGGCTGAATGCATAATATGTTGTTTAACTGTGAATATTATGCAAGCTCACTCACGAAGAGATCTCAGTTAGCCAGGAAAATCCAAGCTAGAAAGCAAGTGTTTTTGATCATATGGGGCACAAAGTTCTCAACAGCGCCACTTTTACAACCGGTGGCCAGAACTCCCAGAAGGCATCTTTAAACCTCACCAAAGGAGAACTAATGCAAGTAAACATTGGATGACCCCCAATTACAGGCATAATCGTTTGACGTGACGTGTTTTTCCCAGCAGATATTAATCAATCGGTGGGCATAAGGAAACAGGGATGTTAAACCCAACTGCTCACAGAAGCTACCTGACACACACAATTCTGGGATTACAACAGTTGGGCCCCTCCCACGTCCTTTTCACTTTGACAGTTAAACTATACAGGGTTTTAAACTTGTGATCCAAAATATACCCTTTGGACAAATCTGCCCGGTCAGCTGTAATAATAGGCTGGTGACTGTGAATCGGCACTCCCATAGTAAAATGTTAACTAAATTACAGTACGTCAACCAGTATACCATTATAATTATGCAATAACGTAATAGCATAATTCACTGAGTAGGTAATATACATATAAATACAGAACAAAGTGGTAGCACTCAATTGGTTGCATTTAATTAGGGTGTCTAGCCAGGACCAGTGTCAACTGTCAAGGCTCCTCTTCTGTTACCGTAACCTGTAAACGAGACACTCTTCTCTCTCTCTAGCTCTCTCGCCCTCTCTCTCCGCCATACACACACACACACACACACTTTGTTCCATCAACTCAAGTTAAGTGGTTAGTGCTCCATTACAAGTTGGGAGGAATTCTGCCTGTCTGCTCTCTATCTGTCTGTCATTCTCTCTGAAGGTGCTCTGAGACCCATACTCCTCACATTCTGTGTTAGAGTGTGAGCACGGCGCTATCTCTCCGCCTGTCACTCAGTCACTAAACGAGAGAAAAAGAGAGAGAGAGAGAGAGAGAGAGAGAGAGAAGAATGAGAGCGCGTGGAGAGGGGGCGCCTAAACCCACAGCCTACTTCCTTTCCACAATCTCACGTCGCTGCTCAACATTCTACTGTACTCTACTGTACTCAACTCTCACACTTCACCGCAACACCACTTCGGAGAACAGGACAGAGAGACCGGGCAGATTTGCGAAAAGAGAGAGAGCGCGATAATGAAGAAGAATAAAGATAATTATTTGTGCTTTTAACCAAACTGACCAACGATACTACTACTTGACCTGTGGCCAGTGACTGGCGTGTGTCCTGTCTCCCTCCATTCCACTCCGGTCTCACTATTCGTGTTTCGTCGTTCAGACGTATATTGACCCATTGTAAATATGCGCCGCAAAACGACATGGACGGGTTACTGTTGTGACGTTTTAGGAGGCGTTCTTCCATTCCTGAAAGGCCAGTATTTTTGTTTGTCAGTGTTGTCTGTGTGTATGTTTTTGTTTACTTCTTTTGTCGACGCGGAGGACGAGTGCCCGTTTTCCTGTGTCTGTGCCAGAGACTCGGGGACTATTACCTGCCGTGATGGCTCGGATACGGGGCTACTGGGAGACATACCAACGTGGACTACGACGTTAATACTCAGGAGGAACAACATCTCAACTTTACACACAGGAGCATTTTCCACAAATAACGGGACGAATCTTCAGCTAACCACCCTCTCTCTGACACATAATGGCATCGTGGCAATCGAGGCTGACGCATTTATGACACTCTCCCGGTTGCGTTTGTTGGATTTGAGCCACAACCGTTTGACTTACATATCGGACCGAGCGTTTCACGGTCTGCGCGAGCTCCGCTCTCTCTATCTGAATGACTCGCTCCTCTCGCCAGCGGTGGAGCAACTCCCAAATGCACTGCATGGCACGGACACTTTACGCAACCTCCACCGGCTGGAACTATCGGGTAACCGGCTGAAAGCTATACCCATCTCAAGGCTGGACATGTTTAACCTCCACACGGTAGTTCTAACCAACAACTCGATCGAGAACATTGGTAAAGAGAACGTATCCAGCTTGTACCAGCATACGAGAGTGCGTGTCTATTTATCATTAAACCCGTTTAGGTGTAACTGTGAGCTGGAGTCATTCTACTTCTGGCTAAAGAACTCAACTCAGTGCTCGGACGCTGCGCGCCTCCTGTGCGCCGAACCGGAGGCCAAGAAGGGAATTCCAGTGGAGCGGTTACGCGCCGAGGACGTCAATTGTCTCAATGAGAACCTAGAGGCGGTGTCTTACGTGTTCCTCGGGGTAGTCCTCGCTCTGATTGGTATTGTGTTCCTCATGGTCCTCTATCTGAACCGAAGAGGCATTAAACGGTGGCTGAACAACATCCGCGAAGCGTGCCGGGACCAGATGGAGGTGTACCATTATCGGTACGAGCAGGACTCCGATCCCAGGCTGGCTAACGTCGCTGTTTGAAGTGAATGTTCACTCGTCAATCTATGCCATTATCAACTGAAAAAAAGTGTTATCTACGTAATAAACTGTCGATGACCTTTCATGTTTTTATTGTCTGATATACACTATACTGGTAAAACGTAGACAATTATATGGGAATGCAACGGACTGGATCAATACGGACCCCGTCGTTTGCTTTCGGAATAAGTAGAAATCTATATTTCTGTAAATATAACATGAACAACCTAAAATACCAGATATGCTTATCTTCTATCATGCAGTCACATGAGACAAAAATTTGAATGTATGTTAGGCCGCTTGTGTAACGTAGATGAATCATGCAGACGCTTCAACAGGAGAAATAGTTCCGAGGTTCGTTTACAGATGATTCTGACCTACTGTATCAGTAGATGAAGAAAATGAAATGTATAAACTGGGATAACAGTAGAAATTATTATTTTAATCAAGTGGAATGGTGGAAATATGTTTTAGTTCTGTACTGGACACTAGACAATAATGTCTAATTAACAAGAGACAGTTGTGACATCCATGACGCATAAACAGCCTCTGACAGTTTGTTGTTCTTGTATGCATATTTTTTGTGTGTCTGTATGTGCCTGATAAAAACCGAAAGAAAGCGAGAAAGAAAGAATAAAAGAGCTGGACAAACTAGTTGGGCTTCCCTCGCTTGCATCCATGTATGTAGGGTGGCAACCAAACGGTAAAGCCAAACGTAAGGTGTGTCCTTATGCCAAACTAGTGGCAGGTGTACCGTCAACCATTTGAAGCACACCGAAAGGGAGTATTGAAACACATCTGAGGGTTGTGACTCATTAGATGGTGGGTTGTAACAACAGTAAGGGGCTGTGCTACACCTTGCCTGGGACTGGGTGCACTATTGAAAAATTCTGAAAATATTATTTAAATATATTAAGACTAAAGCCTATAAAAACTATGATGGTGTTTCACAACCTGTCTAGTAGCCTATTAAATTAAACATACATTGTCTAGAGAAAATTTTTCTGTTTAACATTGATTTTAAAACAACATGAATACTCGACTTAACATTGACAATAGGAGGACTTAATGAATAGGGATTTTATTTGAAGAAATATGATATATTTTTAAATTTTCCTGTTAACATTTAATACATATTCTATGCAAAAATGAATTGTAGGATGTGAAACCATTTGATATAATCAATAGTCCAATCTTGTTTGAATAAACAGTAGATTTTTTGTTTCATGTTTTGATTGGAGCCCTTGATGTGACTGTTTAAAAATGGTTTAGGTGAAATTATATTTGCTATTTGGCCGTTTTGGCAGACATTACGGAGTCCCTGGCTCAAGCCGCAAGCAATCACTGTTAGAGGTCATACACAAATCATTGCAGGATGCTTGATTCATCCCTATCATTAAAGTTGGAAATGTGGGAATGGGCAATCTCATCATTGAACATAATTTCGGCTGATGGTTAAATCTCCATTCTTCATGATTCATTACACCCAAAAGCTCCCATAGGCATCAACACATGGAAGCCGAGGGGGAAAAGGCCTTTTTTTTCCAAAAAGTGATGAATACACCCCTCTAGAAAAATATATCACTATCTTCATTTAAATTTCTTTGAATTTGCAAGTTGCTGAGTCTCTATGGAGGATATCCTGTCCAGTAAAACAACGCCCCTCTGTCTCATTATGTAATTAATCTTAGTGGTTAATTGACTAGACAGGTATTTTAAGTGTTCACTACTGCACACTACAAGAACAGGTGATTAGTTTAAATGGTGCTAATATAGAGGAGGAAGCACCTCTTTGACCTCTTCTCAGTTTTGTGTTAAGACAAACATGTCTTTCCAACCACCGTGTGAATTATGCCCGCCAGTCTCATCAGTACAGTGGTGTGGGTACACTAAGCAACAACGTATAGGCTGTAATATAGAATTTAAGATCATAAAACGCAAAAAATGTCAATTTACCCACAATCCATGTGGCTCTATATAGGAAGTGCAAGCACCATCAAAGGCCTTAGAACAACATTGAGATGCTTCTAATTGCCAAGTTTAAACTTTCTCACATGGTCTTAATCTTCCACAATGCTCTGCTCTTAATACCAGACAGTACACCATAGAGGTCTTTATCAGATTCACAATGAACATGTGCCTGTGAATTTCCCATCCGACACACCCACGAGATTCGACCACTTTGGATGGACAGATCTTGTGGGTCCAAACGACATGTCCTATGTATGTTGCTGGTCATTAGGTCCAGACAATGAGGTTCTTATTGTTTGGTTTCATACAGGGCTCTTCATAAGTTTTGGCACAGTAAAATCGAAAATACAACCGCGACTGGTGCTTGTTGTGTGTGTGACCGTGTGTGACACAACACCACAGACTTATTGAGGTTTTGAGCAGGATTGTTCCCAAATAGGGTTGTGTCCTTTTCCCTACAATAAGACATTGGTAGTATGCACACCCAGTCTCACAATCACAGAGCAGATGTAACTACACCAGGCCATGTTTTCAACCAATGTCTTCTAACTACCATGTAGTTGGTGTAAATGACCTTTTCTCAGTCAACTTATCAGGTAAATTAGGGTAAAACATTTTTATACAGATATCAATATATGTTATTGTTTTAAGGATTTCCATACAAGAATGCAGCCCAAGGTGCATTAAATGTCGGGAATTTATCATTTGAAATGTTGAGGAAATACTGATTAAAGCCCAGCACATGATCCACCAGTCATCCACCAGTCATCCACCAGTCATCCACCAGTCAGCCATAACCTCTATAAACACACAGAGAATATAATCTTACAGAAATCATAAGCATTAATTATCACAACAATTATTAAAATGATACCCTTTACAAAAGGGTGGTGTGCATTTAACATAATGCAATATGACCCAACTGTATACTGTCGATTGATTCGCAGTTCATGTACACATTTACAGTATAGTACAGTACAGGGTCTCTACCTTGTGGGACATGAACAGGTTTAGTGCACTATGGTGCAGCATTAGATCACACTGAGAGAGAGGTCTGGGACTGTTGGTAGGGATCTGTTTTCATATTTGAAAAATAAACAGGTTGCCAGTGGAAATGGCGTTGTGAGCTTTATGCCCTGGATCAGCAACCTGCAGCCTTTAGTGAATGTAAATCACGGAGACAAACACAGAGCCTGCAGCAGCATTCCATTGTAAAGGACCGGTGCATTCTGGGTGCACCTCTGCCATTTCCAACACCTACTTGACACAAAATGTAATTTTCTGAAACATCTAGATGCCACCATGTCAAACAACAGGGTCAATTTTGACATTTGAGAGTAATCCAACCATAAAAATAGACCTGAATCCAATTGAGAACCTCTGGGACGTTATGTACCAGTGCATCTGACGGTGCCAAGTAGCACCACAGACTCTCCAGGAGCTCACTGATGCCCTGATCCAGGTCAGCAAGAAGATCCTCTAGGAAAACATCCGTCGTCTCATCAGAAACATGCCCAGACGTTGTTTGGAGTACATACAGGCACGCGGGGGCCATACACACTACTGAGTCACATTATGAGTTGCCTGTGATTTCAATTGTTTACTTAGATTTTCGCTGTGAGTTTGAGTCCCGCCCCAGGGGACAATTAGATAAAAAAGTTTTGTGGTTTCTGGGGCCGCATATTATAAGAGGTAATATACCGACAATGCCCTATCAAAATATAATAACTGTATTTTGAGAATGAAATATGAACTCAGACTACAATAGGCAGAATTAGTGCCTTGCTTTAATGTTGATGTTCACTCTAATGTTCACATCTCTGTGTACAGCGTTTGCAGATATACAATTATGTATATACTGTTCTTAAAATTACAATTGAAGTAAAATTAATTTTTTACATTGATATTTATTTTCACACGCACAACCATTCATCAATATATTCATAACATTGCTACTGAAATAGATACATCATGTTTACTATTACATGTTTTTCTAGGCCATTATTTCAGATGAAAACACTATGCTTAGTAGAGTCCACATGCCAACCCTAATTAAGGTGAGCAGTGAAGCTGTGACTTTGCTCCAAGTATTTGCTTGTAGTCTGGTGAAAGGCTGGTCTAAAACAGGACCAACCGTTTCTGCAACGCAGGAATGAGGAATCCATTACCACCCTGCAGGACTGTTTTGAAACAACATATTGGCAGATGTTCTGTGTTGCAGTCCGCTGGGACTTTGACGAACACACAGACTCTGTCTCATCATATATCTCCTAGTGCATCGATGATGAAGGGAAATGTTAGCACATTCCCCAACCAAAAGCCCTGAGTTAATGGTAATGTCTGGCTAAGCTCACAGCACGGTCATCTGCTTATAGTTCCAGGGACCTGGAGGTTTTGAGGAGGTCCAGATATGACCTACACACTCATTGTCTCAGGGCGCCTTCTGGTATCTCCTCCATGCTCTTGAGACAGTACTGGGAGAAACAGCAAATCTTCTTGTGACAGCACATACGGATGTGCCATCTAGATGACATTTCCTACTGAGTAAAACGTTAGGACACTCTACGCACTTATAAATGGTATTGCCCCTCATGGCTGAAATAACCCCAATTAGACATTTCTTATAACTGTCTAACAGTCTCTGACATCGACTGGGATAAATTGTTTTCCACTTCTCCATGCAGACCTTTTTTGACACAATCTCTAACAATGTTCTAATCTCTTGTGCCTTCTAATTCAAATTTTATGCATTTTCTGTAGTGAATAACTGTAGTGTTCTATCTTTTTCCTTGCTTACAATTGCATTTCTAATAGGTACATTTTACAAATAATTTTCTACAGCTTTATTTTTTTATTCATATTACCTCCATCTCTCAGTATTGTTAAAATTAAGATCTACTGTCCATATGTTGAAAAAGACAAAGGTTTTCATGGGGTGTACTATCTTTTTCACAAGACTGTATATGAAATGAAATATTGAAATATGCCATCAAATTATTAAATACACAATTACTTTTTTAAAAAGGCAATAATATTATGAAAGACCTTATCAATCATATCACAAATACCACAATAAATAATGTATTATTATGAAATATCATACTATTATTTTGAAAAGTGGCACTATAAAATATATTTCATAATTATGTGCTTGTTGAAACAATATATATTATTATAGGGTTTGAGTGTGAGGCACGTAGCAATGTAGAAGTAGACTCCTTTGGTACTGGCTTGATATTTCAGAGTCGGTGCTTGACTTGGGATAAAATGAGTACAGCTACTGACAAACTGCACATTAGACTATGTCCATCAAAATGCATGTGTTCATCAGGCTTGTCTAAAAATTCCCGGAACTCTGTTTGCCGCATCTTTACTGGTAGAGGGTTTACAAAAATACATGTTTGCAGGTGAGCTCTTATAATAAACATGATCTGATGAGACAGAAAACCTTAGACTGAAAATATTTTAATATAAACTTCCTCAAATCGTACTTTGGGTGGAATATTTAATGGGACAATTGCAACCTTCTATAAGACAAGACAATTTACGTATAAGTAATAGAGCTCCATTCCCAATTAAAACTTCCTGAAAATCAAAACTTGTAACTATATGATCATATGTTCACAGATTGAACTTTAACCCTCCAAAGGATTGCTACAACTTTGCTTTTGATCTCTTTGGTTTTCAGAGAATAGATGATAGGGTTTAGGCAGGGGGGGGTACAGGTGGCCAATGATAGGCTGAGCACACGCAGGTCGGGGTCAATTTTGACTTTTGCTAGCAACCCGACCATGTAAATGGTCAGAATTGGGATGA
>JACXGK010014889.1:0-11041 GCA_016801125.1 Novumbra hubbsi | reverse complement strand
ATCACACACTATGTTATGCATTGTTAGACAATCACACACTATGTTATGCATTGTTAGACAATCACACACTATGTTATGCATTGTTAGACAATCACACACTATGTTATGCATTGTTAGACAATCACACACTATGTTATGCATTGTTAGACAATCACACACTATGTTATGCATTGTTAGACAATCACACACTATGTTATGCGTTGTTAGACAATCACACACTATGTTATGCATTGTTAGACAATCACACACTATGTTATGCATTGCCCCTGATGCCAGCCTAGCCAACCTCTCATATAGCTGACAGAGGGATGCAATGTTACAAATGTGTTAGTACTCTCTTCTAGGAATATTTAACCACCACCATTTAATAGTGTGTTTGATGCTTTGTCTGATTTGAACACCCTACCATAGCAGACAAAGCCTACGCAGTGTTTGGGATGGAGGAAGTAAAGTCTGAGATTATGTATGGACTTGAGAAGTATCAAGTTACATCATGGGTTAAATCATGCGCAACAACCTATACCTGGACCATCTATATTAATCACCTCACCTAGGCCCCTCTTCAGTAATCGTCATCCCTCAGATGGGACTATATGGACAGCTATGTCTATCCAACTTGTGTTAAAAAACATTGTTTTACATTGAGTTATCACCACTAATATTTGTTTCTATAAAACATACTTCAAAATAAGTACCTGATAATAACTGCCAAAACAAACACACAATTTGGGAATTTTTCTGTGTACAATTGATGTGCCTCACTTTTTATTACTATACAGAATTTAACTGAGTAATAATATCCAGGTTACCAAACCTGTTGTACAGCAACATGCCCCCTACAATAAAGTTGGACAGTTTAATGTAAAGTGCTATCTGGTTAATCGTTGTCTGATAGGGCTTTTTGCCTGTCTGTGTGAGTGTGTCTAGCCCTCTACGCATCTGCAGCGTACACTGCGTCAGGAAAAGGGCAAACCAATAAACCCTGATGGAAGTTTACTCAGCCCTTTGTCTGCTTGCTGTCTTGTGGGCTAAGTCAATCTTTACTTTGGTCTGCAATGACCTCTTGACTCTGTGACCAATTATGTGTTTTTTTTTTTAGCAGAGACCAGTCTAGTTTATGAGCTCTGCGTCACAGCTCGCTCTTTGTATTGGACCCACACAGAGACAACGGCCTGGCTCGTTCTATAGGCTTAATCTAAACAGTGCTGTGCTGTTTTGGACATTGTCTGTTTTGCCATGTTGCAGCCCATATGGTTTTAGGTAAAACATGAAGATGAGTGAAATGTACCCCTCAGCCTGAAGGGTTCACTCAGCGCCAAGTGTCCATGCTTCACAGAAGGCAGTTACCGTGTGTTATAAAAGAACAGGCTCAAAGTTTGAGACACAGATTGGATGAATCAGGGAACGGAGGTACTGACTAGGCAGGCGCTTTGATGTCCTTTACTCATCACCATACTATCCCAGCTCTGCTTGGCTTGGCTGGGATTGTATAAATGGCTGTTAGTAGCTGTTTGGCTGTTTAGATGTGATCAGTGATGGAGAAGATGCATCACTACAATGCCTGCGTAATAGAGTCATAATCTGGATACAGGTGGGAGATGACTTGATGCCAAGATGAACAGATATTGGCTCCACATCAATAACTCATTCATGCCAGAGAATGTTGTAATGGTTCTGACACAGTGTGGAACATGTATGAACAAAACATGGATATAACTGAGGAACTTCCACATTCATTTCATTCATTGAACTTTACTTCAATTACTTTTCATTGAGTCATTTTCTTCCTTTTAAGCAAGAAATCTTGCTAATTATGAAAGAGCATGTTTTTTTAATATAGAGTATGCCAATTCACCTCCATGGCTCAACACAAGCCCATGTAAAAACATAGCTTTTTTTTACCATCACCTGGCTAAATTTAGAAATTCAATAATGTCAACTAATTGAATGTTCACTAATTTCATTCATAATTTCTGTTTACATTTTAAAATGATTAGCTCCTTTTGTCCTGGGTTATGCCCTCTGGCAATACTCAGGAATTCTATTTCTGATGGATATGAATTAATCGCTTGGACATGGCACTTACTGTACATAAACAGAGAGTAGTAAATGGTCTACTTACTTTGAAAACTCACAATCTTTTTATTACATGATTATATACACTTAGAACAACACCAAGAACAACTAATAGAAAATTGACATCCTGCTCATTTACAATTATATTTAATTATTTATTTCATTTATTAAGATATAAATATTCTGGTTATTATCAAAACTCATAGTAATTTCCTCGTAGAAATTGAGTAATAGAATCTGAAGACCTTTTAAGCACTGTGTTAACCGAGACACATAGGCTAAACTAACATTTTTTGTTGTTTTAATATCGAACAGTATTAGTCCAACTTTTAAACTGCACAGGTTTATGAATTGTCTATTTTTGTGTTTTCAAGGACTGTGTGTTTTGGGGGGTTAACTTTAATCACTAGTCTGCTTGTTTAAATAATATGTGCCCTTTATATTATGTATATAGTTTCATCGCCAAACGTTTATCAAGCTGTTCTTGCATACTAGCTTTACAATCACAAGAGAAAAGAACTTCAGCTCCATACTGAAGTTAATTAATTAACCATTAATTTTTTATTTACCAAATAACTAATCTACTGTCCTTATTTGGTTCACTCCAATTCACTTATATTCAAATCTAGTGTGAACAAAAATTTTTTATAAACCCCCATAATATTTAAATGTTACTTAAATTAACCACTTTTGTTGCATTATAAGCGCTGTACCGTAGAGCCATCGATTGTCCAGCATTGCCATAAGCGATCAGCCCTTATGGAATATGGAGCACAATCAGCTACTCTACTTCTTGGCAAGGACTTAGACAACTGTATCACTCAGGAGCACCAAGATTTTACTTCTTATGCAATCTCATTGCAGTTTTTAGGAAGGTGGCCAAGCATGCCAGTGGGGTGACTTGTAGATACCATTCATTCCAAAATGTATTGTTGGGGAACAAAAACAGACTCAGTTCAGGGATACTGAAACTGTTAAAGCAGAGTCTTTGGGGTTCCAGTTTTGCATGTGGTGAGGGTAGACACACGCAGATCCCGAGCATTAGCTAATTTTTATTAGATTTTTGCTTAGCATTCATTTTCACTCCAGACCAAAGAAAATTGATTATTTTGTCTCTTGTCTTCATCTTAATGTCACAAATCCCAAGCTCACTGCGACGGTCGCCTTCGGTCATAACCTTAGTGGCTTCAGTGACTGCATAGGGTACATGGAGGAATCGTTTGCCCCACTGACATCTGAGAACCAAAAACAGGTGGACCAGACTGACAACCTGCAGGTCCACTTGTGCAGCTGCAACCTTCAGGTGAATTCCAGAGAAGTTGGAAGTTGGGAACCGGTGGGATTTATGGCAGATTACAGCTGTGGCCAAAAGTTGACACAAGTATTGGAAAGTACATGCAAAGAGATTCATATTTGCAGTCTTGACCCTTCTCCTTCAAGACCTCTGCAATTCACCCTGGCATGCTGTCAACTAACTGGTGGCAGCCCATTCAGGCATAACCAATGCATGGTGCTTGTCAGAATGTGTGGGCTTTTGTTTCTCCATCTGCCTCTTGAGGATTGAGCACAAGTTCTCAATGGGATTCAGGTCTGGGGAAGTTCCTAACCATGGACCCAACATTTGAATGTTTTGTTCCCTGAGCCACTTAGTTTCCTCTTTTGCCTCATGGCAAGGTGCTCCATCATGCTGGAAAAAGCATTGTTTGTCACCAAACTCTTCTTGGATGGTTGGGAGAAGTTGCTCTTGGAGGGTATTTTGGTACCATTCTTTATTTATGGCTGTGTTCTTAGGCACAATTTTGAGTGAGCCCTTGGCTGTGGTCTCAAGATGCTTTACTGTTGGCCTGACACATGACTGATGGTAGCGCTCACATTTTCTTCTTCGTACAAGCATTTTTCCGGATGCCCCAAACAATTACAAAGGGGATTCATCAGAGGAAATTACTTTACCCCAGTCCTCCCCAGTCCAATCCCTGTACCTTTGGCAGAATATCATTCTGTCCCTGATGTTTTTGCTGCCCTTCTTAACACCAGGCCATCCTCAGAAAGTCTTTGCTTATTTTGCGTGCAGATGCGATCACACCTGCCTGCTGCCATTCTTGAGCAAGCTCTGCACTGGTGGTTCCCTAATCCCAGAGCTGAAACAACTTTAGGAGACAGTCTTGGTGCTTGCTGGACTTTTTTGAGCAACCTGAAACCTTCTTCACAACAATTGAACCTCTCTCCTCTAAATGGTAGGTTTAGGCGCAATCTTACTAGCAGCAATATCCTTGCCTGTGGAGATCTTTTTTGTGCAAAGCAATGATGAATGCACTTGTTTCCTTGCGGGTAACCATGGTTAACAGAGGAGAAACAATGATTTCAAGCCCCACCCTCTTTTTAAAGGTTCCAGTCTGTTAGTTGAACTCAATCAGCATTACAGAGTGATCTCCAACCTTGTCCTCGTCAACACTCTCACCTGTGTTAACGAGAGGATCGCTGACATGATGTTAGTGGGTCCTTTTGAAGCAGGGCTAAAGTTAATTTTCACGGCAAAGAGGGACTTTGCAATTAATTACAATTCATCTGATCACTCTTCATTCATCATTTCTGGAGTATATGCAAATTACCATCATAAAAACCTGAGGCAGCAAACTTTGTGAAAATTAATATTTGTGTCATTTTCAAACCTATTGGCAATGGCTGTATGTGTTTCTGTCATTGTTGTTTTTTATGTTTTCATCTTTTCTTTCTTTCTGTTTTCTTTATAAATGCTCTTTTCACCTTATGTTGTATGGCTGGAGGAACTAGCACTGGTTAGGCAGGCACTCTCCAATTAGGTTTTTATTTTGGAATACCAAATCAATGAACACTCCTTTCAAGAGGTTTAGGGTATTCTCTCACTTGATTAAGCTATAGGCAGATGTGATATTTCTGCAAGAAACTCATCTACGCACTAAGGATTATTCAAGGTTGCAAAACTTCAGGTTTAGTCAGGTCGTCTATTCACACTTGAACTTGATTAGCCTGTGGAGTTGCCATTTTGATTGGTCATATAATTCCTTTCCTAGCTACTAATGTAATCTGTGACAATAATAGGAGTTACATAGTCGTAACTGGCACCATCTTGCACAAGTTTTGGTCAATGTATACGCTCCCAACTTTGATGTTGATTTTGCCGCTGGGTTGTTTGGGGAAAATCCCTTCTCTAAACACCCATATGTTCATTTTTAATGGGGATCTGAATTGTGTTGTTGATCCGGCTCTGGACCGCTCCAACCCCAGAACTATGACAACCTGTGCTATGTTGAAGTTCTTTTCAGATTTTATGGCTGAGAAAGTTTGAATGAACCCCCCGGGGTGAGAGAGTACTTCTCCTTTCAAGGGCATCTCTCTTTCTCTCGTATTGACAGTTTTTTTTATTGACTGGGCATTGCTTCCAAATGTGACCTCCTCTAAATATTTTCCTGTTTTAATACCTGACCATGGTTCCCTGGCCTTTGACATAGTCTTGTGGGAACAACCTCGCTCTCCTCTCTGTTGAAGGTTTAACTCTCTTCTGCCTGATGCAGCATTTTTTCCTACTCCTCTCATGTGAACAAAGTTTGATAGGTTAAAGCCATCCCTAAACTAGATCACTAATATGCCTCGATGCCATCTTCTGAGCTCTATAAGCGAGGCCTGGCTTGGCGATGCTTTGCTTCACATCTAATTCCCCATATAAATGATCCTTCTTGTGGTTTAATTTCAGACCCTAAGGAGTCTAATGACAGCTTTCCTCCCTTTACTCATCTGGGTTCCTATCAGATACCAATATGACTCACTTCCTGGGTGAGCTGGAGACTCCTCCTGTTTACTCCAACACTGCAGCTGACCTTGAATTCCCTCTCAGGCCTGAAGAGGTAGTGCAGTCTATCAAGTCCATGAAAAGTAACGGAACGCGGCTTGTTGCCGCCGACTCCCACGCAGATGTCAATTGCGCTTCTTCTTGGGAAGAGGGAAGATCCTACTTCCTGCTGTTCATTCTGGGCCCTGAGCCTCCTTAGTGTCGTGTGAAGGTGCTGACTGAAGTGACAGCGAAGCACCTGGAGAAGGCCATGTCTGGAATCATATTAGAGGAACAGACTGACTTTATTAAGAGTAGACACTCCTTTTAACATCCATATGTTGTTCAATATAAAATATTCCAAACATTTCTCAAAATGTCTTTAGGTGGTAATGTCTCTAGATGCCGAGAAGACATTGAATCGAATTGAGTTTGAATACCCTTTTGCTGTTATGAAGAAGTTTGGATTTGAGGACAAATTTGGCTCATGTGTCCATCCCCTGTATATCTTCTCAGGCCAGTGTCTGTACTAATGACACCCATTCTAATTATTTTGCCCTTGAACGTGGGACCGGAACAGGGTTGCTCTCTCTCCCTTTTGTAATTTGCCCTCGCTATTGAGCCCCCTTTGATAGCTCTACATGCATCTTCGTCTTTCCAGGGTGTCACAGGAGGAGTTGAACACAGGTTGTCGTTAAACATCATTTACCCTGAAACCTGCTTACCTTCCATCCTTTCTATTCTGGAGGACTTAGGACGCTTTTCAGGTTACACGCTGAATCTCCAGGAAAGTGAATGTATTCCAATCAATTCATCAATCAGGCTTATAGTTGCTGAGTAGGTAAGGTACCCAGAGTCTTTGCTTGGCACTACCCCACTTTTTGTACTACTACTGGGCTGCCAATTGTCAGAAATGTCCGTTCTTGTTGCATGCTCCAGATAACCCATGGTGTCATCTTGAGGCACGGGCCGCTTTGCTCTGCTGCTCTTCCCCACACCCTCCTCTTGCTATACTGGCAATCCTGTGGTATTTTCAATACTTAAGATCTGGTATCAGTTTCGGCATCATTTCAAACTGTTCTCTGTATTGGCTATGGGCTCTATTATGAAGAACCACATCTTCCCTGTCTCTAATAGACACTGCTTTCTATGCCTGGGGAAGGAAGGTTATTAAGACATTCCAAGACCTGTTTGACAATGAAGGGAAAACCACAGTTTTCCCACTCTGGTCTTTAAATTCCATCTTCCCCCCTCTCCTTTGTTACCTGTAAGTCAGGCATTGTGCCTCCTCCCCTGACCCTGGGATAATATCATGTCTTTAATACCTCAACAGAAGGGATTAACCTCTCAAATCTATTTGGTCATTCGGTCACTGGACAAGCACTCCACTAACAAAGCTAAATCTGCCATTGAGCTAGAGATGGCCATGGAATTCACACAGGTGTGGTGGGATGAGGCGATTGACAGGGTACACTCTACTACATCTTGTGCCCGTCTTGGCCTTATACAATTTAAGGTTGTGCATAGGGCTCATTTGTCCAACACGAGGCCAGCTGAAATCTATCCAAATTTGAACAATGATTGTGATAGATTTCATGTCTCCCCATGTGACCTTAATCATATGTTTGCTCTTTGCTTTGCCCTGAAGAATTTTTGGGAATACATTTTTCCCATTTCATCTAAAGTGCTAAACATTAACTTCCAACCATTACCCTAGGATAGGTTTTTTGGGAATTCCAGAGGACCTGTCCTCATTAGCCCCAAGTCATGCAGACATCGTCACTTTTACTACCCTACTGGCTCGACGCAGGACTCTCCTGAACTGGAAGTCTGTTCACCCTAACACTATTTCTCAATGGCTATGTGATGTGGCAGTGCTGTTCTTTTTATGCAAATGGAATCCTTTTATTGACTGTTTTCATATGTTGCATATGCTCCCTCTTGATGTTGTGCCTTATTAAAAATATACATTTATTATAAAAAATTTAATTATCTGTGTAACTTTATTGTCTTGTTTTTGGTTTTTTATATAAAAAGAAAAATAAGAAAATATTAGATTTGAGAGACAGCAGGGAAAGACAGAGGAAAGTGGTTTTGTTGGACCAGCCATTGGCTGGACCCCACAAGGCCACAGAGCTGGCCTTTTAACAGTTCCTAATTAGGAGGTACCTCAAGCATATTCTGAAGGAAAAGGTAAATGTTTTCTATGTCCTGACCAGGACATTGGACAAACTCATTTCAGCATAGAGAGAGGGAAGAGAAATGTCTAATTATTTATATTCTTGACATGGCACTCACTCCTCACATAGTGGCATTTCCCTGGGTCAACACAGGGATGTTTGGGCAGCTTTGTCCTGTTTTCAGCCGCCGTCCCCATAAACCACTGGGATGGAAGGCAGCAGACGTCTGTCTTAGAGCCAGCCAGGGATTTACAGTGCGTTTGGAAGGTATACAAACCTCTTCACGTTTTCCACATTATTTTGTTACGGCCTAAAATGGATTAAATAAATACAAATTTTTAGAAATGTTTGCTAATTTATTCAAAAATAATAAAACTGAAATATCACATTTGCATAAAGTGCATTTGAAAAGTATTCAGACCCCTTAACATTTCCACAAGTTTGAGTCTTATTCAAAAAGGTATTACATTTATTTTTCTCATCCATCTACACACAATATCCCATAATTACCAAGAAAAACTGGTCTGAAGATTTCTTTTGCAGATGTATTCAAAAACAACATCTACAAAACCATTCTGACCCTCTGCTCTATCACTCGAAATGGAGCTCTGATGCATCCTGTTTCCACTGATCGTCATTGAGATCTTTCTACCACTTGATTGGAGTCCACCTGTGCTATGTTAAATTGATGGGACATGATTTGGGAAGGCACATGCCGGTTTATATAAGTTAACCCACAGTTAACTATGCATTTATAAGCACAAGATAGGACTTTGTGGATGTACAGATCTGGACAGTGTTACCACTATGCGACACCTGTCCTGTGTGATGTCCTCTGTGGTTCTAGTGTAGTGAACCCAGGAGCCAGGCCTGTTTTGAGAGGCAGGGGATATGTGTTTGAAGATTTAAATAGCCTTACCGTGGAAGAGACTGTGCTGTCAGAATCCACGTCACAAGACCATTGGCTCTCCAAATATGGATGTAGTTCTATATACAATACTCTACTATTACTCTACTAATACTCTACTACTATACTGTATACAGGCATATTCTCCACATTCTAACCCCTTGAGATTAACCATTCTACTGTGGCTCATAAATGTATCCCCATATAAACAAATCATTAGATTCATAGAGCCTATGTATTCCTGCTCTGTTTTCTGGAGTGTGGTGGGTTGTGTGTCAGTATTCCCAGCCGTGGAATGTCACACCAGTATCTCCATAGCGAACAGGTGAAGGCTCTTGTGTTGCTTTTTTTTTCTTCCCTCTCGGTCCGCTGACTCCTTCACTATCTTCCTCTATTTTACTCTCCCTCTTTCTTTCAACCCTAACCCACAATATTTCCCCTTTATACAGTACCTAACTATCATATTCAATTATACTAAACCCATATCCTTGTACCTAAGCACCATATCCCCTTATATCCAACCACCATATCCCCTTTTACCTAACTACCATACCCCCTTATATCTAACCACCATATCCCCTTGTACCTAACCACCATATCCCCTTATATCTAACCACCATATCCCCTTGTACCTAACCACCATATCTCCTTATATCTAACCACCATATCTCCTTATATCCAACCACCATATCCCCTTTTACCTAACTACCATACCCCCTTATATCTAACCACCATATCCCCTTGTACCTAACCACCATATCCCCTTATATCTAACCACCATATCCCCTTGTACCTAACCACCATATCTCCTTATATCTAACCACCATATCTCCTTATATCTAACCACCATATCCCCTTGTACCTAACCAACATATCCTCTTGTACCTAACCACCATATCTCCTTATATCTAACCAATGTATCACTTCATACCTAACCATCATATCCACTTGTATTAGCCCACCATATTCCCTTATACAGTACCTAAGAATTATATTAAATTATACTAAACCAACATATCTCCTTGTACCTTAACCACCATTTCCCATTTCATCTAAGCAACATATCCTCATATATCTACCCTCCATATCACCTCATATCTAACCGCCCTATCTCCTTGTACCAAACCATCGCATCCCCTTATATCTAACCACCGTATCCCATTTTATCTAACAATCATATCTCCTTGTACCTAATCACCATATCTCCTTGTACCTAACCATATTATCCCCTTGTGTCTAACAATGTTATCCCCTTGTATCTAATCATTGCATCTCCTTGTACCTAACTATCGGATCCCCTTGTACCCAACCATTCTATCCCCTTGTGCCCAACCATCGTATCCCCTTGTATCCAATCATCGTATCCTCTTGTACCCAACCATCGTATTGCCTTGTACCTAACCATTGTATCCCCTTGTACGTAACCATCGTATCCCCTTGTACCCAACCATCATATCCCCTTGTACGTAACTATCGTATCCCCTTGTACGTAACCATCGTATCCCCTTGTACCCAATCATTGTATCCCCTTGTACCAGTGTTTCTCAACCCTGCTCCTGGGCGCCCCCTTGCCTGCATGTTTTAGATTTCTCCCTGCCCTTACATACTTGGTTTAGTTCATGTAGGTCTTTATAATGAACAGATCATTTATATCAGGTGTGTCAGAGCAGGGAGAGATCTAAAACATGCAGGGCAGGGGGGCGCCCAGGAGCAGTGTTGAGAAACACTGCTTTAAACCTTACCATATCCCCTTATATTAACCTCATCCACTGTAAAGTCTGGTTTTGGATCATTGATGTTGTGGGGCTGTACTAATTCAAAGTCCCTGGACAACATTTTTGGGATACTTGGTATCATAGAGTAACTATACCACAGAGAATTATACGTAGAAGATGGAGAATTATACGTAGAAGATGGAGAATTATACGTAGAAGATGGAGAATTATACGTAGAAGATGGAGAATTATACGTAGAAGATGGAGAATTATACGTAGAAGATGGAGAATTATACGTAGAAGATGGAGAATTATACGTAGAAGATGGAGAATTATACGTAGAAGATGGAGAATTATA
>JACXGK010014888.1:0-10950 GCA_016801125.1 Novumbra hubbsi | reverse complement strand
CTCAATTAAAGTTGATGATCCAGGAGCTTTCAAACTCAGGCGAACATATCTGTGACCAGAAAGCACTTGTTACAGCTTGTGTTTTAGCCTGACAAAAACAGATTAGAACTTGGTTTATAGTATACATATATGATTTAGCAATATAGAACAGACGTTGCTATCATAATTTGGTCATGTCTGATTTCAGAAAAATACCTTGGTCCAACTCTGGCACTCATAGCCAAATTTATATAAAATGTCCACAAGATCAATATTTTTCAGATATTTCCACCCTGTTTGGGATATACACATAATCATCTGAAATAGTTAATGTTAATTAAGAGTTAATCAACTGCGTTTCAATTTTCAAAGACATCGATAGTATCATAGTCTTTCACATCTATTTTCTTCAAATAACTACTAAACTATAATAAAGTATTTGTTATTTTTTGAACCAGAACATTATTTGCACAAATACTTTTCAAAAAATAATAAAAAAAACAAAATAATTTGTTTAATATTTCTATACGCTTGGCTAAATCTCAACAAGTCAACACTGTGCAAACATTCATTGTTAGTAGAATGTTACCAGTAAAAAGCGAACAAAGTGATGGGAAGTCAAATAATGTGCGAGAGATACCGGATCAGTGAGAAATAAGCGCTGAACAAACTGAGCCAAATATGAAAGGTTCCAAAATCCAAATCCAAATCATTAACGAGGATCCCTGGAGCAGCCTTGAAGAAATGAATGTTCTCAACCTTTTCACCTATAACAGTGGGCAAATAAGGATATCGACAAGTAAATATCCGATGACGGATATAAAGACGGTTACCTATACGCTAGTTCATCCGAAGATAGCTAACAAACAAAAGTGCATGCAAATAAAAGGAAACGAACGTAAATAAAAACAAGCATGCACGTGGATACTCACTAATTTATCTTCTTCAGCAGGTTTCACACCGGTTGGTATCGATGATATTGGCTCATTACCGCCAACTACGGTGTAACCCTGCCACTACAAGGAATACAAAGAAGTAAATCTTAACTGGATCCAGTCCCTTCTCAACCTATCCAGTTTGTATCACCTCATATTGGATGTTTTTCTTACTGTTAGATTCAGACGACTTATATAAGCCAAGACATTTAATATAAACCACATCTGCTATGTGGAAGACATTCAAAGTCAAAGTCTTTATTGTCAAATGCACAAAATAACAGTGTCTTTCTGAGCAATGAAATTCTTATGACATGGCACAAGTCATCTACACAGTTAAATTAAGTAAAAATATGCAGCAAAAAATGCATATACAAATTCTCCTTCCCCCTTCTAAAACCCAGGTGACAACACACATTTTTAGCACAGATCTCTGCTTGGATGTTGGCCTATCACCTCAAGCTCAACCGTGACAGATCAGAATGGCTCTTCCTCTGGGGGTCGTCCAGTCTGCCCTAGAACCTCTCCATCATAGTTGACAATTCGGAAGTGTCTGCCTCCCAGTGTGTAAAGAACCTCGGCTTGACCTTGGCTGGCATTTCATGCTTAACAAATTTGTCCTACTGTATCTCACACAGGAAGTGACACCGGTACTAATCAAGGCACTTGTCATCTGACATATAGATCAGTGTAACTTTATTGTTGGTGGGGATCCCTGCTTAATCCATTCAACTCTGAAACTTACTCAGAATGCTCAGTGGGACAGTCAAAAGCAGTTGTTTATGAAGGGTTAGTGTGCAAAAAGCATGTGGGAAAAGCATTTGAAGCAAAGAATGCCAGTGTTTACCTTTGACAAATCGGTGTTTGTCTGTGTGGGCTGAGGGGTATACTACGAAGGGAGTTCAACCTACTCAGATTTAACTCAGGGTTATCAAACAAACTCTGGGTTGACAAACTCTGATTCTTTACATTGGTGTTAAATACGACTACGACGGTGAGTAAGATGTTTGTTAGTTGACTCTGCGTAATTGGAATTTGTGCGCGTTCGCAGAAAAGGGGCGCGTTCCCCAAGTGTTTGCATAATGGCTGGCTCGTGCTCCGTATTTTTCCCCAGACGAATGCACCTTGATCATGACAGGATAGGAGGAGTTTAAAGTAAAGTTAATGGATAAATCGAACTCGCCATGTCTGACACACACATACAGGTGGACCCATTTCATCATTTGTACAGTAGTTTCATGTCTATTTCACCATGTCTAACATAGGCTAATACTAGGCTATGCATGGCAAGTTGTCATGAGCTGATACTTCCAGTCATACATGTATTGAATGAGAATGCACCTTCAAGGGAACAAACCTTTGGTCAGTTGGCAAGTGCATAATAGTCAAAGAGGCCAAATCAACTACTCTCTTCACCCATGGCTATTGTCTCTCAGGCCTCACACAGTACATAAAGGGTAGCTTTTTGCTATTTAAAGAATCACTCATAATGACAATATGTGTCGTAGAAAATACTTCAATTCCCAACTCAAAAGAATGCAAGAACTTCTGAGGTTTTGGAATCAAATAGACTCTAATGAATGTCATCATAAAGCCGGGCAGTTTCTACAGAAAAAAACAAAGTACAACTTTCTAACACACACATTTATACCATGTCTTGTCTCATGTCCCATTCAATAGACCCTCCCACTTCTGACACGCTCTAGGCGGTCCCTCCTCCTTGATTTACTAATTACCTCCCTCCCCTAAACACTTTGTGGTACAGTGTCCTGGTGGGTGTTTAGGACATAATGTTACTCATGAGCCCCCCTGACCTCAAAAGGCCTAGGAAGAGTTACAACAGGCAGATAAGATAGCAATTAGCTGCATTCCCAGAAAACAGATCCAGCCCCCAGACTAGTTACTGTTAAAAGTTGATCACATGTCATCTAACAAAGAATTTCATGCCATTTCAACATACTGCCATTGTAAGGAAATTGACACCTAATGTGCCACCTTTCATTTTCTTAAATAAATGTACAAGTTTTCAAGATTAAATAATATTGCCTAGACTACATGTCAGATCAAATACAATATGATCAAATATTTTAACATGGATGTGAAATTACTTTCTATTCACATAATTAACCTCTCTGCTTCCTATCCTTAGTGACTCCTACCTCAACCAAAACGTCCCTGCCTTATATCCTTAGTGATTCTTACCTCAACTTCCCTGCTTCCTATCCTCAGTGACTCTTGCCTCAACCACAAACTCTCTGCTTCTTTTCCTCAGTGACTCCTTCCTCAACCACAACCCCACTCCTCTTATCCTGAATGACTCTTACCTCAACTACAACCCCACTGCTCTTATCCTGAATGACCAATAAATGTAGTGCGGTGGTTACGATATGCACAACTTTATCATTGATTACATACATGATATATATCATATTACATAGTACACTCACATGCCACACAGAATGGTTTATATCCTACCTGTTTAATACAACTTAACTTCTCATATTACATAACATCATTAACAAAAAACCATTGAGAAAACAATAGTGCTTAAAACAGTCTATGAACACAACGTAATTGCTTATAAGTGACGTACATTACAATCATGATCTATAACCCAGTTTCTAAAACTGTTGGACACTTCGTGAAATGCAAGTAAAAACAGAATGCAACAATGTGGGAATCATTTATTCCTATACTTCATTAAAAATGGTACAAACACGATGTATCAAATGTTGAAACTGAGAAATTGAATAGTTTTTGGAATACATGAAATACATGACTATTTTCAATATGATGCCATCAACACATTTCAAAAGTGTTAGGACAGGGGCATGTTTACCACTGTGTTGCATCTCCACTTCTATTTACAATCCTCTGGAAGCATTTGAGAACTGAGACCCATTGCTGTAGTTTGGAAAGTGAAATGTATTCACAGTCGTGCTAGGATTTTAGCTGCTCAACACTTCAGGGTCTCCTTTGTTATGTTGCAGTCTCCAAACCTCTGCAAGACGTTACTGAATACATTTCTCAATAAGAAACATAAATAAGCATTTTTTAAAATAATATGAATTTATCAAATGTCACCATTCTGATCCTTCCCCCCACCCCCAGAATCTGGAAAATCCGCTGAAAAGAAAATTCATTAAAATAGTACATGATTAAATGTAAATCAGTAAATGTGAAGACGAGAGTATTCTAATTTTACTTAATGAAAAGGTCTTCAACCTACCACAGAAGGACATCCTCTGCCAAAAAGGAACTTTGGACAATCGTAGATTATAGTAATGGTTCTGCACACGCATAGGAGTAACATCCCTTCCAAGAAAGAAAGAAATATTGTCATGGCACTTCAATCCTACAAAGCCTGAAACTGATGTAATCTGTTGTGTTCTAGAACAGGGTGATGTGACCACGCCCCCTGACAACGAGCCCTGACTGACTACTTCATTTGAACTTGACTTGATGAATCATACTTCCAAAGTTGAAAAACGATTAACCAAAGGAGAGAGTTGTTGGAAGTAAAGTAACATGTACATAAAAGAAATGTTCGTTCACAATATACTGCAAACAAATCTTTTATGAAAGTATGCTGCAAACTAAGTCTTAAATTTCCTTCCTTATTTTTAATGAAAGTACGGTGACACTTGGTCACAACCCCAACTTAGAACACCTCGGCACTAGTGTCATGCAAGTGATTAACACAAATAACATAAATGACAGTGTCTAAAAGTAATAGCTATGTTTAATAACTGCCTCTTACCCAATTGTGTTAGCAATGACCTCCCAAGGAATGTCTGCAGCATCCTCAACCTGCAATGTGTTCAGCCTGTTCAAAATGACACACATTAAACATTCCAAAAATAGATTCCTGAACATGCATTTATTGAAAAGAAATGTTATTATAATTAATAAATTAATTATAATTAAAAGGAATACATGCATAAGATATGTAGTTATTATAATAGAAATATGTACACAGCTAAAAAAATCAAGGGACCACTTGAATCCCACATGGGGTATCAATGAATGAAACAAATTAAAGATCAAAATCTTTACTGCACATTGTGTAATTTGTAACAACAGTAAATAGAAAATAAAATCTGCAACCAATTGAGGACTGGATTCAGATTCACACCAGCTTCAGTTCCCACTGCAACAGCTTCATCCTACTAGCAGTCAGGGTGCAGTTGGCTAGCAGGTGGTCTGTGTGACCCTCCAAGGATATGCCTCCACAGACCATCACTGGCCCACCAACAAATCGGTCATGCTGGATGATGTTGCAGGCAGCATAACGTTCACCACAGCATCTCCAGATCCTTTCATATCTGTCACATGTGCTCAGTGTGAACCTGTTCTCATCTGTGAAGAGAGTGGGGCACCACTTGCTGTTGCCTCTCCACTGCCCCTTTTGTCACTTTCATTTGCACAAACCTGGTGACTAAATGGACAGAATGATATCCCTGAAGTGTAATCGACTTGGTGTTATACTTCAATAATTATGAGTTCCCTTAATTTTTTTGAGCTTTGTATTTATTTCAAAGAAACATTAAATGTAATTAATTATTAGACTTACGCTTTAATCAAATTCACTTTCAGCTGTAAGATTTTTGCTCTGTGAAATACTGATTGTGCATCTGTCATTTTACGGTTTAGATGACTCAACCTAGACAAACAGGAGAAACGTTATAAGCTTCTGAAATTATTCTTAATCTAAATAATGGTGTGGACAATACGATTGTTTAATTGTGGACTTTTTCAGACAACAAATACTGCTACAGCCTTCACCTTCACAAAGGCAGAAGTTATATAAAAGGAGCTGTTTCGCCCTACAGAGGCATCATTACGACCAGGAGGATGAATCCGGACATTGGCATACAGGGATAGAAGGATTTGGAATAGAGCAGTGCAAATCCATAAATAAAAAAAAATCATAAATACATTGTAAATAATATATTTATATAAATAAGTGTATACTGCCAGATCATTACTGTTTTTTTGTGTAAGTTTTGCATGAAATTCAAACAGTTAAAATCCCTTAATTACCATTTATATCTACACTGGTCCCGATGGCGTGTCTTCACCTTATGGGCCACATCTGTCCAGGGGATGTGGTACAGCTTGTTTTTCCTGATGAGGGCTGGTCCACAGCCAGGCTCTGCCTCCGCTTCCACGTGGTGCTGTACAGCTTCCAACAGTCTCTTCATTTCTGTCTCACTCCAGGCACCAGGGTTGGCATCTGAATAAACCCACACCAAACCCATTCCAATGAGTATGAATGTCAGGAAAGCCAGTCCAATGAGGGGAGTATGATTGTCAGGAAAGAATGTCAACAGTCATTATATTCAGTCACGTGAAGTACAACCCCTGGTAAGTTGAATTTAAAAAAAAATGTAAACAAAAACCAAGTCAGGGGTTCCCAAGAGATACCATAATGTTACATTGGAGTTCCCAAGAGATACCATAATGTTACATTGGGGTTCCCAAGAGATACCATAACGTAACCTTGGGGTTCCCAAGAGATACCATAATGTTACATTAGGGTTCCCAAGAGAGACCATAACGTAACCTTGGGGTTCCCAAGAGATACCATAATGTTACATTGGGGTTCCCAAGAGATACCATAATGTTACATTGGGGTTCCCAAGAGAGACCATAATGTTACATTGGGGTTCCCAAGAGATACCATAATGTTACATTGGGGTTCCCAAGAGATACCATAATGTAACCTTGGGGTTCCCAAGAGATACCATAATGTTACATTGGGGTTCCCAAGAGATACCATAATGTTACACGTGGGTTCTTTGCTTCAATTTGGTGGGTTGATTTACTGTTGTCTGGAATTTTCTCCATTTGTAGATCGCTGGACCGTATAATAAAGTAAAATAATGGTCAGAACTCTGTAAAAGTTAAACCCTCCAAGACACATGGCCTTAAATAATCCTTTTTTTTTGTCTACATACTGTTTTTACCACCAGAAATACATTTCCTAATGACTTACACATCCGACTAAAACATTTCCCAAGGGTCAATTCGCTTCGCCCAGTTAACGCTGATATCTTCACCCAGTTGTTTCCGTGAACTTTCTGCAGTTTTCTCAAAGCGTCAAGGTCATCTTCGTTAAACCATCGTCTAGGAATTGAAACAGACATACACTGAAATCAAAGGTTGCAATATGGTAGCAAACTCACAAGTACTTAATATAAGTGGTCAGTACTTTCTGCCATTAAAAACAGCCTCTGCTTTCATCAGACGTGTGTTGCAGAATGTGTTTGAATGAGGCACACTGCTCTTTTAGGTCCTCTACCTTTCCAGACTTTCCTATCAAATGAAGCATAGAAATGCCCCCAAAATATATATAATGAATGGGGCAAAAACAGCAGTATTGTTCTTTAAAGGAACTATCAATGTTCTCACCTGCCCAGGTAGTTGCCGCCATCAAACATTTTCCTCCCACCGCGAAAATAGATGTAACACCAAGGCCTTGCAATCCCATCAGCTGAAAGTTATTGAGAAGTTAGATCAGTAGTGGGAATTTCTTTAGCAGATATTTTTTTATCAACCTAGACAATTCTTGAAGAAAAGGAATGTGATTGAGATATATATAAAATTAAAAGAATATTTCAGGAATGTTAAATAAGACAGTTCATCTACTGTATATTTTCAGGGTCAGATAAGGGGGTAGATATCATTTTCATGTCTCTGCTTGCAGTATGAAGAAATGCACAATTGCCAAAAAGCAGTAGAGCAGGGACTGGAAGTATTTGCTAGGTGTTTCTAATCAAGGCTAATTACCATTAAACTACCTCTAATGCTCCGTTTAACTGGACAGAAACACACAAATGGTATATATCCACCAATTTATATGACTGGGGATGGAGATAAACCTCTCAATATAACCTTGCTAGAAAACAATGTACCGATAAATTTAGGGAAATCATGTTGTTTCTTCAACTTCTGGTTTTTTTTATAATCATATTGGAAGCGTTGTGGATGGAAAAGCTTTGTGACACTGTCAATCCCAGTGAGAGCTAGGAAGTTTTCAATGTTTCTGCTGAGCAGTTTGTTCTCCTGTGCACTGAATCGTCCAAATCGTAGAGAAATGCCTGTAAGGACAAAAGATTCCAGAAGCGTGAACCAATGGTCCACACTAACAGTTCCCATAGTAGCACTCTGGCTTTAGCTAGTGCTCTCACTGGATCCCTTGGGTCAACCTAAAGTTTCAGACTTAAGTACATATTTCCATAGTAGCACTAGTGTCACTAACATTTTTAGTAGTATATAGTTTTACTAATGAGGTATAAGGGGAATGAGATAGTATAGTTTTACTAATGATGTCTAAGGGGACTGAGGTCGTGTAGGTTTACTAATGAGGTGAAACACTACGGAAATGGCATAGCTTTACTAATAAGGTAGTAGATGATTTAGAATGTCATGAATTGTATTTTGTTCAAAATCCCCAAACTTTGAACTAATAAAATTGGGGACAATGGAAACTCTGAAGGCTTTAAACATAACACCGACTGCAGCTAAACAACAAACATTGCAAGTTAATCCAAGTAAAATTACCATGTTGCCTGTAAGGACGCCTCTGGAAGATTCCAGAGGCGTGAACCAACGGTCCACACTAACAGTTTTCCATAGCAGCATTTTCCCATCCTCCACTAGGGGGTGTGGTCTATAGACTTGCCACTAACCAGTACTAACAAGGCCCCTTTAACACTCCCTCTATAACTGCTACTCCAATAGTAACGTCCTTTGGTTGTTATACCTCTGTCACCATGTCTATACATCCGTTTGACTTTGGTTGACATTTCAGTTCACTGCCACTAATGACTCCAATGAAACCCTAAAACTTGACAATTTTGTCACACCTCACTTCAAATCTAAATACAAGCAGCTATCTAAAAACTGTAATTGTACATGTTCTGCTTTGACATCTGCAATTAATAAGATTAATTAAGAAAAAGTTCATGTTTCAAATGTTAGTTTTCCTCAAAATCAGTGCCTGAATCATTCTTATTTAGGCTATCAGTTTGGATTTACTCCTCATACTCTCTTAAAAAAATAGCAGCACTATCCCCCCCTAGTGAACCCTAACCCTGGACAGGCTGGTACTATACTAGTCAGTACTACCCCCCCCCAACCCTGGACTAGCTGGTACAATAGTCGCCTTGTTCTGTAAGTAAAGGAGTAAAGCCAAGTCATGTTATTGTTTAAAGTCTTGTAAATGTTAGATGCAGAACTCCATACAGTGCCCCTTTAAACACTGGGTAATTAAAAAAAAAAAAAACAAGAATCTTACCTTGTCTTCGGAATTCCTTGAATCGATCAAGATCATTCTTTATCATAGAGCGGATTAAACAAATACTCATTGACTCAATGCCAGGAACAAACTCTTTCAGCTCAGTAAAATACCTCCATTCTTTCTTACTTTAAAACAAAGGAAAAAACATTACAAATTAGATGACACTTCAACTAAATATGTATTATAAAACATTTTTAGTAATCTCAAAAAGGAAGCAATACACTCATCTGTACAGAAAGAGGTTTCAGATAGACAGAAGAACCACAAAGGTTTGTCCAGCTAGTGCTACACAGTAACAATGGTTATGTGCACACATCTGTAAGGGCAAACACTTTATAACAGGTTAGATTCAGTCTTAAATCTCCTTTGAACTTTTACACTTAAAATATTTCCTTAATACCCACCTAAGAGTTTTATCCTTCTGACAGACTCTGCGCTTAGTCCCTGTCTCATTTGAGCTGGTTCTGGGTTTGGTCCGTGTCTCCTTTAGGCTGGTTTTGTGTTTGGTCTTGGTGTCCTTTTGGCTGGTTCTGGGTTTGATTCCTGTCTCCTTAGGGCTGGTTCTGTGTTTGCTCCCTGTCTCCTTTGGGCTGGTTCTGTTTGCGCTCTCTGTCTCCTTTGGGCTGGTTCTGTGTTTGCTCCCTGTCTCCTTTGGGCTGGTTCTGTATTTGGTCTCATTTGGGCTGGGTCTGTGTTTGCTCCCTGTCTCCTTTGGGCTGGTTCTGTGTTTGGTCCCAGTCTCTTTTGGGCTGGTTCTGTGTTTGCTCCCTGTCTCCTTTGAGCTGGTTCTGTGTTTAATCCCAGTCTCATTTGGGCTGGTTCTGTGTTGGGTCCCAGTCTCATTTGGGCTGGTTCTGCAATGGTCAGCCTTTGTCTTAATCATGTTTGGATGTGAGCCATTCTCCTCTGGTTCTGTTACACCAATGGCTCCAGCTACAAGAGTCCCTGGGTCATCTGAAAAAGTTAAATCTATGACAGAAATGGAGGAGGCAATGTCAATTCCTCTGTCTGACTCTCTGCAGCGTTTTCTCCGTTTAGTCCTGGAGCCTCCCACAGCTGTGGACCCTTCATTCGGTTTTGCTCTCCGCCTTTTGGATTGAAATATTGTCTCAGTATGTTTTACAATACCTTGATCAATTTCATCTGGACAAATGTTTAAACTAATCACTCTGGGTTTTTCCTTCTTCCGTTTCCTATTCTCTTTTATATAATTCTCTTCTTCGGTTATCACATGTTGAGAATGTAGATCTAGGATTTCAGGATCATCTGCTAATCTTAAAACTGTCCAGCAGCTTCCAGCTTCCTCTACAAGTTCCGTTTGTCTGTTCTTGGGCTGCTTCTTACTCACTATGGTCTCATCTGGCCCCTGTTTTTGTTTTGTTTTCCATCTACCCAGGTTCTTCTCTTTCTTCTTTTGATTTTTAAGTTTCTTACATTCTTTGTCCTTTATCCATACCTCTGTCATTATTTGGTCTTTCATGTTAAGGGAATTCAGTAAATATGTTTTCTACCCTTAACGGTGGACCATCATGCTCAATTAAAGTTGATGATCCAGGAGCTTTCAAACTCAGGCGAACATATCTGTGACCAGAAAGCACTTGTTACAGCTTGTGTTTTAGCCTGACAAAAACAGATTAGAACTTGGTTTATAGTATACATATATGATTTAGCAATATAGAACAGACGTTGCTATCATAATTTGGTCATGTCTGATTTCAGAAAAATACCTTG
>JACXGK010014887.1:0-11148 GCA_016801125.1 Novumbra hubbsi | reverse complement strand
TGGTTGTTATGTGGACGGTGTACTGGTTGTTATGTGGACGGGGCTGATTATGTATGTTGGTTGTTATATGGACGGTGTACTGGTTGTTATGTGGACGGGGCTGATTATGTATATTGGTTGTTATATGGACGGTGTACTGGTTGTTATGTGGACGGTGTACTGGTTGTTATGTGGACGGGGCTGATTATGTATGTTGGTTGTTATATGGACGGTGTACTGGTTGTTATGTGGACGGGGCTGATTATGTATATTGGTTGTTATATGGACGGTGTACTGGTTGTTATGTGGACCGGGCTGATTATTGTGGGTTCCAGTTGCACTCTGTCAGGGAAATGTAGACTTGGGCTCCTCAGTCATTCTTTGGACCAGGCTGATCCATATGCCGAATGGAAAAGACGCACAATTCTAGGTTTTCCCTGTGTAGGTGGGGAGAGCGCTGGAACAGTCCACTTGGTCAACTAGGCGTGACATTCTGAATAGATCTGTGTGGTCAGTCCCGACTGACGGTCAACAGGCGGTACATGCTGTCCCTCCCAAACCAAAATCCTCAGTGGTTTTCTGACATTTTCAAAGCAGTCGACCTGCGTTAGCTATCGCTAAAGATAATGATGTGTTGTCATCATTTCTGGAACCTCTGGCTGTGAAAAGGACTGCATCTGTGTTTTCTAAATGTTTTATGCCACCTCTTTCCCTTCACCCAATTTTGTCTTGACAAATTGACGCACAGCCCTGTGTAATCATCCGCCTACAGATCCGAGAGGGTTGAAGATCGAATCAAGCTTCTTTTTTTTTACTTTCCTTGCACTTTCTCTTTATGCTTTCCTTGCAAGATTTCCTTTCTTTAAAGATATTCTTTTCCATGTGACAGGGAAGCGGTAGAAGCTAGAGCAAGGTGGTGCACAGTCATTCAGATTGGAGCCATACTTGCGGTACTTGTGTGTCAAAAGCCGTGGCTTCGACCACTGGACCACCCTTTGCCAGGCGCTCTTCCATGAAGTCCTGACGCTCAGATCATATGTGGGGGAGTTCACTCAAGAGGCGAACTCCTTAGCTTAGCAGGCTCCCAAAGGAGTTGCCAGAGCATGATGAGACCAGGAACTCTGTGCTGGGGATGTTCTCCCACCCCCAGGTTGACGGTGTGGCAGTTACCTGGCCCCTACGGCTTCCCAGCCTCGATGTTTCCCAGTCCCAGGTCGACGGTGTGGCAGTTACCTGGCCCCTACGGCTTCCCAGCCTCGATGTTCTCCCACCCCCAGGTCGACGGTGTGGCAGTTACCTGGCCCCTACGGCTTCCCAGCCTCGATGTTCTCCCAGTCCCAGGTCGACGGTTAACAGAAGACGGCTGATCAGCTCGGTTAAGCGGAAAAGGCGCCTTCGATCCGTCTGTGTTTGAATTCTGAATTAGGAGCTTGGTCTGGCAGTAAAGCCCACAAGGGTTGCCATGTCTGCATATCCTGGCAGAGATGATTGTCTAAATCATAATATGTATATGCCATATCACAACTGATTGGGCTGTATTTATTTAGTCAAATTAGTGTTTGTCATCTATTTTAATGTTATTTTGCTTGAGCTTTTCTCAGTATATTAAGACTCAGGACAAAAACCTAAATGAAGTTGGACAAAGTTTTTTCATTCTGCAGCTGATGGAAGGGAATAGGTATCCAGTTTTTTGTTTTTACAAAATGAAAATGTTAATAAAAGCCTGTCATTTTAGTGTATCGTTTTAGTTATTGCTTTTTACATAAATAATATTTAGGATATTTTCCATCATGCATACAATCAGATTTGATCCTTGTCAACTACTGCCAGAGTTATTGTAGACAAAAAAAAAAATTGCTATATTGATTTTCAAAAAGATGCCAAAATGAAATCACAGTTTTCCAACTGTTGTAACTGGTGCTTCTGTCTGGGCAGGGTCTGGATGGCTTATGACCAAAACCCTGCTGTAACTTCACCAAACTGCAAACGTTGACACAAAGGATTCTGCGGGATTTATGAATCAAGACACATTTCCAATATTTACCACTTTCCTACCTTGACACCTGAAAACGATCTGACCTGAGGGTCAGTGTTTCCTTCCACCCATATGCTGATTTATTTTCTTCAACCGGCACCCTGGGAACATTAGCCTTAACATTAGCGTGTTCTTGTTAGCATTCAAAGTGCAAACTCTTACTGTGTGTTGTGCTGGATCCTGACTGGATCATTCAACATGATTGTGAAGAAAAATGAATCATTTTGTACATCCAGTTGTAAAACCACCTATCATAGAGCAGCTGCGCCACCACTTTCACTGGGACTTCAAAATATATGGTACAACCCCGCCTGCAAACACCTAGGGGGCCCAGCATGCAGTGGGGCCCTGTAGAAGTCAGTCACACTTCCTGATCAGTGAAAAGCAGTGTGAGTGCACAAGGCCCAGGTCTCATTGAATAGAAACGGCCGTTTTCAACCTTTGTTGAGTGTTATGAGCCCATAGATGAGACCCAGTATGAAACAATGTATATGACTGTGAAGGACCAACAATAAATACCAGAAGTGACCTTACTTCATCAGAGTGACAATATGTTGCTGTTCGAAATCACATTTCCAGCTCTTCACACATTCTGCCAGGGACTAAACTGTGTTCTTGTACTCTGTGGAGGTGTCGGCTTTGTCCTTTTGGGCCTCTTAGTATGTTTTGGTTATTTATCTGAGAATAATAATTGGGTTGGGACCATGGAGAGAAGAAATGTAAAGGGGAAATTTGTGTGAGTGACGGTGTGAACACGGTTAAATGTGAAGGTCATGGATTGTATTCCTGAGAGTCGGAGTGAAACTAGACAATTGCGTGTGTGTATATATGTGTTTACACTGAGAGACCTTTTTAATGTTCAATTGCCACTCTGAGATCCCAGAGTGAAAACAAGTGCTTGAAATTCATCTGGAAGAATGTACACCCAGAGGGCTGACTTCTCAGATGCCACACTCCACTGAGGGAAGTCACATTCTTCTCTGCTGAACAGCCAGACAAAAAAAAGTTCTATATGCAACCGAACTAAGAAAGCTCAGCTTGGTACTGCATCAGAACACACCCACGCTGAATGTAAAAATAACGTGGTGAAAAATGAAACATCTTAGTTCAACCGGGAGACTGTGTTGTCTGGTACCATCCTCTTAACCTTGTCTCTAGTCAACGGCTAGACAAGGTTCTCTAAGTTAGAAGTAACCTAATAGTCAAATTTTGGAACAACTTAGTGGACTTGCTTGATTTATTCCATACTATGGAACACGTAGTCCTCCGTAATGGGACCACCATCCCCTCAGCTGGACGTTGGACAACCCAAAGACTGCCCTTCCAAACTCCCTCCAACAACCCAAGTAAATGTATCTGTTTACAATCGATTCAAGGACTTAGACTCAACCCTGCATGATACTTTGGATACAGTAGCACCACTTAGACCTTCCTGATAACCAGACAATACCAAAGTTTTAAACAAAGCCTCCAGGAAATTGGAATGAAAATGTTTCTCCAGCAAGTTTGAAGAATTTCAACTAGTCTGGAAAGGCACTCACGCATTTCAAAAGAACGTTCAGACTGTTGCGAAGCACTTGTTTCTGGTTGGCCTTTATTTTAAATCTACAAAGTATTGCATAGACTTGCTCCTACTTATCTCTCTGAATTGGTCCTATTGAGGGGTGTAGTCTATGTGAAACGCAGGTAAACACGGTATACTCACTAGGAAAGCGCAAGGACTTCCGTTTACCCATTTATAAAAGCGTCAGGATACGTAACATCTTTTGTGACAGAAACAAAACACTTTGTTTATGACAGAACGTTCATACCTTCATTCATCAATTCACCCCGTCGGTGTTGCGAAGCAATGACTTTAGAACCATTGGGGCTTCCGTGGCCTATATACTATACTATACTCTTTCAGTGTTTCCATAAGCCTGCCCCTGAAGCTACTGACGATTCAGGTAATACTGCAGCTGCTCCAGAAAATGTAAGTATCGCGGTACAGGAAAAAATGCTATCGTAACGTTACCTGGTAAGTAAATGTACATAACGCTTAAGGAGTCTTTCAGTATGCATTAATTAGTGTGGTGGTGCTTATTGGCTGTTGCTCTGGGACGGGTGAGTATCCAACTTGTCAGGACTGTCAGTACGACTGGGACAGACTTGTAGAAGCACCCCTGCTAAGAGTATACCCACTTGAAAGATCTAGACTACATCACTGCTATATATACTTCCATACAAATACACAGCAGTCACAGAACACATGCCTCCTAACTGTACCCAGTAAATGCAAGTGATGCAATCTCAGTCTCCAGATCTTAGAGGTGAACAGATGCTTTACTCTGTCCTTATTCCGAGCTTGTGGAACAAAATGGTGCAGAATGTGTAAAAGATAGCTGAATACTATTAATATTTTATGGCAGCAGGGCCGGCCCTAGGCTTTAGCAACATAAGCAGCTGCTGGGGCCCCCCATCTGCTAGGGGGCCCCGAACTGCATGTGAGCCCCAGACCACGAGGGGGTAGTGGGCCCCCAAAGGGATCTGGCCGGCCCCAGATGGCAGTATTGTTATAAGAGACCCATTACACAGTATGTAGTGCATATTTAAAGTGACTAGGAGTATCAGATTGTCACATTAATACTACGCTCTAAAACCATACAGCACTACAGCCTTAACCGCAAGTGGACAATCTAACGAGTGTCGACGTAGGTATCCTTTGGGCTGCAGGGTTTGGGCTACAGATTGGATATCATGTTTTTTTCATTAAATTTCGTATTAAGGGGTTATGTCTGCCCCTAACAATGCCGTGTGTCTTCCTGAGCCTAGAAGAGTCTGTTGGTGTCCTCGATCAAGACACTTAACCCTGATTGTGCCTGTAAGTCGCTCCGGATGAGAGTCAGATAAATCGCAACAACAAAAGATAATTATAATAATTCCAGTTCAACTTAACATCTAATGTGTAATTACATTTAATCACACTTGACTGTACGATTGAACTATAGTGCACTGTCAGATTTCATAATGTAGCATAGAATATATTGTGCATTAGGACATTTTTCTATCAAGACAGACTGTAGTTCTTGTTAATTAGTAATGACATTGAGAAGTTGTGTGTGTGCGTGTGCCACCATTAAGAGAATCCTACAGCTTAATTTAGTTCAAAGGTTTGAAATCTCATTAGTATATGATGATAGACATTCATATCCTATAATGCCCACACCAAATCCTCTCTGTATTTTCCCTCTCTGCTTTGCTGGTTTCACTAAATAATATTTTTTTTTAGTGAAACTGCTGCATCTCTTTGGAAATGTCCTATATTTGTTTTTTCAGTGTCATGTTCTCGGCCCCATTACCTCTTCAGTGTTGTGGCCTCTTATCTTCCATGCTGACCTTTGTGTGGACCGTACCTGAGCCCAGCGACTGTTGGACTTACAGGCAGCTTGGTAACTCTTCCGGAGATCACAGCTGCCTAGCTAGCTTTTCTGCATACGTGCTTGCTAGAAATTCTGCGTACAAGATCGTTGGACAAACCATGTAGATGCCCAGTATCTATATCGAGGTTTGCCATTTCTAAGACTGGTAAGGACGTCTCTCCTGTCTAGTCACACTGGCCCTTCTTCCCATCATCCCAAACGGTGAACCTCCGATGTCTTTATCCCCCTTAACCGACCAATGTCCTAAAACCCACCTCTCTGGGTAGCGTAACCAACTGTGCTCTCCATAAACAATAAAGCTCCGCTACTTCCCAAATTAATCCTGGACAACTGTGCTCTCCATAAACAAGTAAGCTCCGCTACTTCCCAAACAAATTTTGGACAACTGTGCTCTCCATAAACAAGTAAGCTCCGCTACGTCCCAAACTAATTTTGGACAACTGTGCTCTCCATAAACAAGTAAGCTCCGCTACTTCCCAAACTAATCCTGGACAACTGTGCTCTCCATAAACAATAAAGCTCTGCTACTTCCCAAACTAATCCTGGACAACTTTTGACTTCCTTCTCCTCACCAAAACCTGCCAACTGCCCAGGGATTTCTCTCTGAACCGCGCTACTCTTGCGGTGCCAATCCAAATGAAAAAGAACCCATTTCTCTCTTCTTTGCTTTTCTTCATTTAAATACATTGCCAACAAATCCACCTTTTCCAAGACCACTCCACTTGTTTATCGTCCGTCCCCCAAAGCGAATAAATCATTCCATTCTCATTTATCTGAACTACCAATGTGGTCCCACTCGGTTTACTCCTGCTTGGTGTCATTGATATTCACATGGACTCCAAACGTACCTCTGATTTCATTGCTGTTCTCGACTGTCTTAACATAACTCACCGTTTCAATTTCCCCACCCACACAAGGGGTGAGATACTTCATACTTGCCTGCTCTGTTGGCCTAAACATTACATTTCCCCCAGTTTGTTCCTGCGGTCGGATCACAGGACCCTCAGCTTTCCTTTCTCCGGTTCACACCCCACAACACTAATATATTATTCATCACTTTTTTCTTGGTTGTAGATCAGGTATGAACACCAGCTTGTTGTTGGTACATTCAATATTATCATCATTTCAACAACCTCTTGTTTTTTTTTATTTTCTTTATTTTTTAATGTCTCTACAAGCATACCCAGACACTCCACAACATCAATCGTGCTGAACCGCACAAGATAGTTTTACTGTACTAACTTGACACAACAGTTGCTGCCGAAGCCCACACAAAGCCCACATAAAGCATTCCTAAACGTTAGCCTACTTTTACATTTGTTGGACATACGGAAATTCCCTCCGATATAGCCATTGCCATCTTTCACAATGTCTCATGTAGACCCAACTAATTGATAATGTCCTCTAAACGACCCTTCACCTCACGTGCCTGCTGCTTTCTATAGTCTTGTAAAGATCACATCAAATAATAAATCACTTGTGGATTATCCACCCTCTGCTTTTCCTTCCCTCTGTTCCCACCCAAAAGTCCCTGAAACCACCTCTACACATTTACCCCTATTGACTCAAGTTACGTTTGGGACCTCATGATATTATCCAAGACTACTACCTTTTATCTTGATTTATTTCCCACAGTTTTTATTAAAGCCTGCCTGCTCTTTGTCCATACATTACACATACTGTAAATGTCCCTCTCCTACAGCACTGTTCCCTCTATTTATAAAACTGCCACATTCACCCCCATTTTATAAAAAGCACAAACATGATGCCTCCAACCTCAGTTTTAACTGACCAATCTCTGGATTGATGCTTCCCAACAACCTATATGAGCGCCTGCAGTTTGGCTTCTGTCCACTTCACAGTACAAAAACTCAAAGTAGGCAATGAGATTCTTGCTGATGCTGGTGCCCACAACATCTGCATTCCCCTCACCAGGCTCAATGATTTTGGTGTGGAGAGAACTGCACTCTCCATTTTCCATTCATAACTTACTAAATGTATCCACAACATGTCCTTCAAAGACTACACCTTTGATTTAGCTACAGTTACACAAGGGGTTCCCCAAAGCTCTGTTCTGGGCTCCTTACTCTTGATCTACCCTTTGCCAGACCTTAAGCCACTTCAACCTTGAAGTCCACTGCTATGCTGATAATGCAAAGACCCAAAAACCCCCACCTTAGCCTCAGATTGAGTCCGGCCTCTGCAATAAATACTTAGATGCACCAGAATGTTTTCAAACTCAACAGGGAAAAACCAGAACTCCTAGGCACCAAATCCGCCCTCACTAAACCTGGCCCAGTCACCCTCACTAAACCTGGCCCAGTCACCCTCACTAAACCTGGCCCAGTCACCCTCACTAAACCTGGCCCAGTCACCCTCACTAAACCTGGCCCAGTCACCCTTAGTAAACCTGGCCCAGTCACCCTCAGTAAACCTGGCCCAGTCACCGTCACTCAACCTGGCCCAGTCACCCTCAGTAAACCTGGCCCCGTCACCCTCACTAAACCTGGCCCAGTCACCCTCACTAAACCTGGTCCAGTCACCCTCAGTAAACCTGGCCCAGTCACCCTCAGTAAACCTGGCCCAGTCACCCTCAGTTAACCTGGCCCAGTCACCCTCAATGCATGAATGTCTTGACAATTCCCCGCTCTATGGCATCTACTCATCATCCCTCCATAAGCTGGAAATGGTCCAAAATTCTGCAGCCTGTGTTCTCACCAACACCAAGTCCTGACAGCACATCAGCCGATCCTTTGTGAGCTCCACTGGCTTTCTTGTCTCTGAACACTTTACTCACAAGGTCACTCTGTTGGACCTTACTCCCTAACGACCGCTTTCGCGCACTGTGCTTTGGTTCAGCATGCCTCAGCATCCCCTGATCCAGGATGCCGAGGATTGGGTACAGCGCTTACTCCAGGGTTGTACCTAGGAACAGTGCTTACTCTAGGGTTGTACCTAGGGACAGTGCTTACTCTAGGGTTGTACCTAGGGACAGTGCTTACTCTAGGGTTGTACCTAGGGACAGTGCTTACTCTAGGGTTTTACCTAGGGACAGTGCTTACTCTAGGGTTTTACCTAGGGACAGGGCTTACTCTAGGGTTGTACCTAGGGACAGTGCTTACTCTAGGGTTGCACCTAGGGACAGTGCTTACTCTAGGGTTGCTCCTAGGGACAGAGCTTACTCTAGGGTTGCTCCTAGGGACAGAGCTTACTCTAGGGTTGCTCCTAGAGACAGAGCTTACTCTTGGGTTGCTCCTAGGGACAGAGCTTACTCTTGGGTTGCTCCTAGGGACAGAGCTTAATCTAGGGTTGCTCCTAGGGACAGAGCTTACTCTTGGGTTGCTCCTAGGGACAGAGCTTACTCTAGGGTTGCTCCTAGGGACAGAGCTTAGTCTAGGGTTGCTCCTAGGGACAGCGCTTACTCTAGGGTTGCTCCTAGGGACAGCGCTTACTCTAGGGTTGCTCCTAGGGACAGCGCTTACTCTAGGGTTGCTCCTAGGGACAGAGCTTACTCTAGGATTGCTCCTTGGCTCAGGAACCACCTTCTGCATCTGCTATCCGCCACAGCCTTGTTCCCACCTTGGTCTCTTGTCAAAATATCCATAAATATATAATGTGGTATTATTACAATTAATAAATCTGAGTGCTGGTTTAAAATAAAAAAGATTTAATAAAACCACTTTATTTCCATCAAGTCCTGCAGTTTAAAGTGGAACTCTCCTAACACATTTCAGGTCTCATAGTGATGAATGGGGTACAATACTGTACATTCTGTCTGCATGGATTAAGACATGAAAAGAGAATATTGTAAAAGAGTATTTCTAACCTCTACTTCTAGCTGTTTCATGTTTCTGAACGATTGTGGAACTAGCACACCTGTTTCAACCTGTCTACTAATCATCATGCCCTTCATTAGTGAATTAGCCGTGTTCAGGGTAACAACAACACTGGAATGTCTGGGGAAGAAGGATGAGAACCTCTGTTCAGAAGATTCCTCCTGACATGGAGACATCCATAATACATGTATGGCAGAGCAGTTTCATTGAGGGCTTTGATTTAGATCAATCTCTTTGTGCCAGAAAACAGATTGGAGGTGTTTGATGTTCTCTTCCAACTTTTTATTCATCTCTATACCTCAGAGTTGGTCTACTTTCAGCTTGATTCATTGAATCCTTAGTCTTTTTATTTAGTTGTTGTCATTAGTTTTTAGGGGTTTTAGTTTTAGTGTGGAAATTCTAATTCTCAGTTTTACTTACTGCCATTCACTGGTTATTTCTCCAGTTCTGTGTATGTGTTTGTCAAAGGGAGGATTTGAATGGTGTCTGTGATTTGTGTCTGGGGTTCACACAGCGCCACAGGAATGGCAATAACGATTTGCCAAATCACCTCTGAGCTTTACCCTCCTCAATTAGCAGGCGGAAGGTCTCTCTGATTACACTTTGTCCCTCATCACACTCTCCTCCCGCCTCTGAGAGAGGAGGAGATTCTGTCTGCTGTTGTCAGTTGATGGGGTGTTGGGGGGGGGGGGCGTGTTGGAGATGCTCACTAATTGACAGTCCATTGTGATTTGACAGCAAGGCGAGGGGGAAGAGTTTGGGGAAAACGAGAGACAATCTCTGCTCTGATTGTCTCAGAAGGGGGAGTGATTTAGAATAAATATTTCCGTACTACGACATCATCAAAGTAAAAGGGTTTGAAGTTCCGGAAATCTACCAGGCCGCTTCAGAATTTGTGTAATTTCTCTTGGATATTGAAGGAACAATTGACTAGGCGGGGAACTTGAGATATTAAGTTCTTGTCTGTTATTTGATCGATTCTTTTAGAAGTGTTGTGGATGGGGCAATGTACAGACACTACGGCAACACAGGCCTAATGTGATTGGATCCCTGTGCAGTGACAGTGGTGCAATGAGGGTCAAACATACACAAGAAAAGGTTATGACCCACCTCCGCTCCACAAGGACTCCTTTCAGTGTCGACTTAGCCATACAGACTGAATTAATAACACTTAGGTGTAAGTAACCAAGGCAGAACACAGACAGCTCACATTGTACACAAACATCAATTCAGTGTTTCCATTTAGCTTGGTTAGTACATTGATTGAGCAGGTTGGATTGAGAAGGTGAATTGACAGCCAACCTAAGATTAGTCTGTATTCATGTATCTGTGACAGTTTGTTTTACAATGAGTGGTGAGACAAACAGATGGGTAGAATGTAGAAGACGTCGATCCTCTGTTCCTTGTGTAACATGATGACGGAAGTCAGAGTTTGTGGAAAGCAACCTGAGAACGTGAACCACACTTCCTGGTGTTGATGGTGTAATGCTGTGGGGAATGTTTACCTGGCAACCTGAGGACGTGAACCACACTTCCTGGTGTTGATGGTGTAATGCTGTGAGGAATGTTCTACCTGGCAACCTGAGAACGTGAACCACACTTCCTGGTGTTGATGGTAGAATGCTGTGGGGAATGTTTACCTGGCAACCTGAGGACGTGAACCACACTTCCTGGTGTTGATGGTAGAATGCTGTGGGGAATGTTTACCTGGCAACCTGAGGACGTGAACCACACTTCCTGGTGTTGATGGTAGAATGCTGTGGGGAATGTTTACCTGAAAACCTGAGGACGTGAACCACACTTCCTGGTATTGATGGTTTAATGCTGTGGGGAATGTTTACCTGAAAACCTGAGGACGTGAACCACACTTCCTGGTGTT
>JACXGK010014886.1:0-11053 GCA_016801125.1 Novumbra hubbsi | reverse complement strand
ACTCTCCTCCATACACCCCCCTCCATACACCCCCCTCTACCCACTCTCCTCCATACACCCCCCTCCCTCTCTCCCGCTCCAGGATCCAGCCCCTGTCTGAGGCCCTGAGAGACCTGTACACACAGTTCAACTCTCTGAAAGAAGAGTTGGGGAGGCTCAGCTCTAAGTTTGACAGGGTAGAAGGCTTTGTGGATGACCTTCAGGAAGGAGATCTCCGCCCGCCCCGCACCCAGGGGAGGACCCCACCTCGACGGCCTGTGCAGAGAGTTGCTCCCAAGTTGCCACTAAGGACGAACATGAGGGGAGACATGTGGACTCCAGGCAGAAGAAATGGAACGGGTCCAAGGGCTAGAGGAAGGACACTCCTTAAGACTGACAACTGATATTGTCCCAAATGGTAATTGTACTTTTATATTGTATATATGGGATATATAATACACTAATAGGGTCTGAAACATGTGACATGCAATTCTGAAAGTACATCACGTGTATTTGGGTGATTTGGATCCCCACGGAACAAATGCCTTGAGTGTAGCATAACTACATTGACCCAGGGCCAAGATCAACCAAGAACTGATGAATGTTGTTCTACCAAACGCAGAGCTAGCGAAAACTATTATACACCTATACCTCAACATAACTTCATTTATTAGATATGGTTGGTGATGGTGTTATGCAGAAATCCCCCACAACACATCAGTTTGTGAGTTCAATTGTAGACTTCAATCACGTCATGGAGCCGTGCTGGTCTGCAGAGCAGAGGACATCCAAGCACTTTCATACAGTATGGTTATACAAATTATATTAGGCCTTCCCATTATGCTAATTTATGTGCAAACACTTCCTGAATCTTTCCCTATTGGTTCACAACCCTGTGTGCAAGTCTTAGGCCACTGAGAAAATGGTGCACTGCTATGTATTTGGGCAGTTAGTGTTTACTTGCTTTAAAACAATATATAACATTTATACCAAATACAAATAAGGATGAATACAATCACAAGTAGGAAGAAGTCCGTATGTTATTTAAATGGCAATTGATGTTTTATAAGGCCATCTTATCTAGCCATCGTCCATGATATCAACCACCAGTTTGGTAGATTTCTCCAGATTTTGCTTTGCCTTATCTTGACAGGAAAGTGTGTAAAGATAGAGGGGAGAGGTGTTGCTGAAAGAGCAGTGGACCAGATATGTACTGCACCTGTGTCACAGGCACTGGTCCAGACCACTTGACCAAACATGGCCGCAATTCTTTTTACTTTTTATTGTCTTGACTCATTCTGTTATACATATTTATACATATATATATCTCTCACAAATACACATACGACCAACTGATCCAGCAGATGTGGTTTCACAGTGACTTCTGTTTAAATTGGCCAAAGATGATGGAGGAGCTAACGAACACAGCATCCAACAAAGGAAAAGATCAAGGGTATCTAGAGTGATATTGGAGAAGAGGTTGAGCGCTTTCGTTGTAACGGATGTTAAAGTTTGGAATTATTGGTTTTGCAATTAAAATGGGTGTGTTTGACATTACTTGTTGGTACTACTATCAATACTACGTTGTGGTTGGTTGAGAGGCACAAACATCATTAATTAACAAAGGCTCTAGTACTTAAAAATGACTTGGACAAACAAGACACCAATGTTGGTATGAAAAACGACCGACAAGATACACTGGGGCGTTTTAAGCAACTGACTTTGCTTTCATTTTCATTCCTCAAAGTCACAAGAGGCGGCTATAACACCACTGACACCTGGGAAAAAAGATGACATGTAGTAATTACAAACATACAGACTCATTATTAATAAAACATGAAGTAAATCCTCCAGTATGTCAGACTCCTTACATGTTAGAGCAGTGATGAGAGTGCAGAGTGTCCCCAGCATGTTGTCAGTGTGTGATGTGAACAACCCTTACTGACCAGATGAGAGATGAGGAGGTTGGAGTGTGAGGAGAGACTGAAGGACCCACCTATAAGGAGACAGACAGACAGGGCCAGAGGAAGTGGCCTTTCTGGGTAACCTATAAGGAGACAGACAGGGAGGACCAGATGGAGGAGCCTCTATAGGTAACCTATAAGGAGACTGACTGGGAGGACCGGAGGGAGGGGCCTCTATAGATAACCTATAAGGAGACAGACAGGGAGGACTACAGGGAGGGGCCTCTATAGGTAACCTATAAGGAGACAGACAGGGAGGACTACAGGGAGGAGCCTCTATAGGTAACCTATAAGGAGACAGACTGGGAGGACCGGAGGGAGGGGCCTCTATAAGTAAAGTAACACCTATTTGCCATCATACAATCAAGTCTCCAAAGTTGGATGATCATCTGGGCTACATCACATATGATCTGCATTTACTGAAGGAGCTGTGATAGAAATATGAGTGCCATCCATGCCGCCAATCACACCTGGAAATTCTGAAGTAAATGCAAATTAATTGATTAATGCTTCAAGTCTCAAAGCTTCAAACAAAAAAATGGATTATGTGGAATTCATCTTTGATGAATCTTGTGGGTCTATGACTTGGGAACACCACAAGTGTACAGTAAACGTTTCAGTGCAAGAGTCACATTTCTGACCAACTGCAGCCTTGGAAATATGCTCAGCGTCATCATCAGTCTGTGTTGAAGTAATACAATTTATTCCAATACATAAATACAGTTACAATACTGAACATAGTCACAAGTCTTTACAAACTCCAAAACTCCACAACGTGTTGGGGGGTCTCTTTAACAATGACAACTCCAAAATACAATTATAACTACATCATTCATGTAGTTACATTCCCATTTAGTTTTACACCTCTCCAGGTGAGCTCAGGAGGGTGGGGTGATGGTCCACATTTGATGGTCCAGATCTTCAGAGATGGTATCAAAGATGGTGCTTCAGAGAACACTGTTGGCGACTAAGCATTCAGAAAATGCTTTCTCTTTTGTCAGACATTTCTGATTGTCTTATGTGATCATCTGGTGGACGATTCCAGAACTGCAGGCTTTTGTCAGTTCTTTGATTCATAGCGTAACAAATACTGTATTTAATGGCACTAACACTTAACGTTACTCAGATCACACATATAACCTAAAACAGAGACCATACAGAGGTCAGCTCATTTGGAAACTTACTGAAATCTGATCAACATGAGCAAATCATATTTTTTTTATTTAATGAAATGAAGCAATAAAGAAGAATACAGTGAGTTTAATGTTTCAAGATTATTATTATTATTACCAGCCAGACACACCAGTGTTACTTTACTGGACTTGAGGTCTTCAGTGGATGGAGGGAACAGGGTCACAGCAGGAGTACCAAGATCTCCATCTAGATTAGAAAAGAGTCAAAACATGGTCAAAAGCAAAAGAGAATTAATGACAGTTCACTTCACATTTTAGTAAAACTGGGTGTTATATTTACAGTGGTATTGCTTAAAACACCCTGAACTAAGAGGACATTGAAAAAGTAATTCAAATATAAATAAAAATGTGATGTCAAAAATAACTGAAGAAATTGTGTCAAATTGTTATGTTAACATAAACAATGATACATATTTATTATTAACTGTTATTTTATTATCAGTCCTCCAAGACATATTTAGAGGAAAAAAACATTTTACATAATGCAGCACATATATACTCATCGTTCAGTTGTACAGCTCTGGACAACATAAAGAGGCCACTGCACCTTGCAATTTCCTTGTTAAAGAAAATGTTAAAAAAGAACATTTTCAGTGAGGAACAGAAGGGTTCTATTTAAAAGACCACTGAAAATTAAACTCTTCTGTACATCACTAAGAACTTTCCTTTTAAACTTTATGAAATGTTGATTGAGAATCACCGAACATGAATATAGCTGACCCCCAAACTACGTTAGAATACTTTTTTAAATAAAAGACACTAGATAAAACACTAATAGTATGTTTCTCTAAACAGAAATTATTTAAACATATTTAATTATTTATTATAGATCACATTTTCTCAATAAAATGAAATTTTTTTTGGAAACATTTTATTACAAACATTACAAACAAGATATCCTACAGTTAGTTGAACTAATTCAAAATGCTGCAGCAAGAATGCTAACCGGGACCAAGAGAACAGAACACATTACTCCGATTCTTAAATCTTTGCATTGGCTTCCAGTCAGTTATAGAATAGATTTTAAGGTGATGCTTTTAGTCTACAAATCACTGAATGGTTTAGGGCCTGAATACTTATCTGATATGTTTGAAGAATATCAACCACGCAGGCCTCTAAGAACTATGAATTCAGGCCAGCTAGTAGAGCCCAGAGTCCAAACTAAACATGGCAAAGCGGCATTTAGTAGCTTTGCGGCACACAACTGGAACAAGCTACCAGAAGATCTTAGACATGCCCCAAACCTATCCATTTTCAAGTCTGGGTTAAAAACACTCATGTTTTCTCGTGCCTATGACTGAGGGCTTGACCACAAAATGTGCCCATATCTTTAATAGACACTTTAAAAGCGAAATGGAAACCCAATACCAGACTTTTTAATTATCATTACTTTTTTAAAATCCTTCTTAATTTTCTTTTAACATTTTTCTCTATTTTTTTTTTTAATCTGTACATGTTAAACTGATCCATGTCTGTTTTAATCAATCTGTTAAAATTACGACCGAAAAGTGGGAAGATGTCTAAACAAGAGGTTGAATTGTGGAGTCTGTTTGAAAGTGTACAAAGTGTGAATGTAAGTAAGATTGCAATGCAATGAGTGTATGAGTGTATTATTGTGAATACACTGGGATGTAAGTGGCGCGCTGCATCGTGTGAATGATCTACGGATAAAATATCAGGCTGTTTGTATAACGAGACCTGAGTTGCATTGGATGGTTACTGAGTGAATGTGTGGACGGGCGAATAGAGGACAAGTTGTTAGTTATAAAATAGTTTTTCTCTTTTAATTCTTTTTAATTTCTATTTTATTTCTATTCAAATGTCTTGTCTTGTAAAGCACATTGAATTGCTTCTATGTATGAATTGTGCTATATAAATAAACTTGATTGATTGATCTTTGCGGCCCTTCTTGACACCAGGCAAGCCTCCAGAAGTCGTCATTCCTGAGCAAGCTCTGCACTGGTGGTGCCCCGATCCCGCAGCTGAATCAACTTTAGGAGACCTGGCGCTTGCTGGACTTTCTTGGGCACCCTGAAGCTTTCTTCACAACAATTGAACCTCTCTCCTTAAAGTGAAATCTTACTAGCAGCTATATCCTTGCATGTGAAGCCTTTTTTTGTGCAAAGCAATGATGACTGCACATGTTTCCTTGCAGGTTACCATGGTTAACAGAGGAAGAACAATGATTTACTTTTAAAAGCGCAACCATAACATTTCTATTTATATCTTTAATTTTGGTTGATATTTTAAAATTTCTAAAATAAATAATGCAGTCATTTTCTGTTGATTGTGTTATATTTTCATACAATGAACCACTTATAGTTGTTTTGAACCCCAGGAGATGTCCAAATGTGAAATAAAACACCCTATCTGTTGGGGTATACTATGTGTTTCTCAGTAAAAACAACTACATGTCAACATTCGTTTTTATATTCTCAGCACTATGGCCAAGACCAAAGAGATGTCTAAGGACATCAGGGACAATATTGTAGACCTACACAAAGCTGGAACGTGCTGCAAAACAATCGCCAAGCAGCTTGGTGAGAAGTTTACAACAGTTGGTGCGATTATTTACAAAGGAAAGAAACACAAAATAACTGTCAATCTCCCTCAATCTGGGGCTTCAGGCAAAATATCTCACCTTGTGCAGTTTCAACGATCATGAGAATGGTGAGGAATCTGCCCGGAACTACTCGGGAGGATCTTGTCAATGATCCCAAGGCAGCTGGGACCATAGTCACCTAGAACACAATTGGTAACACACTATGTTGTGAAGGACTGAAATCCTGCAGCGCCTGCAAGGTCCCCCTGTTCAAGAAAGCACATGCACAGGCCCGTCTGAAGTTTGCCAATGAACATCTGAATGATTCAGAGGAGAACTGGGTGAAAGTGTTGTGGTCAGATGAGACCAAAATCGAGCTCCTTGGCATCAACTCAACTCGCCGTGTTTGGTAGGAGGAGGAATGCTGCCTATGACTAATTAATTACATTTTACAGATTAATTACATTTTAATTCACTGTCCCTTCACCTGTCCCTCTAGATAATTTATTCGACAGTGTGGAATCTTTTAGTTAAGATTAGATGTGTGTGTGCTATAAGAAACAAACGGTGCCGGCATATACTCTGAAAATAGCCAGCCAGGGGTTGTAAATGTTAATAAGTACATTCCAGAGGTAGGACCGTCCCTTCACCTGTCCCACTAGATAATTTATTAGAACGTCCCTTCACTTGTCCCAGTAGATCATTTGCTAGACCGTCCCTTCACCTGTACCACTAGATCATTTATTAGTATGTTGTTCTCACTAGTACTCAAACTCTACAGAGCATAAGAGCCTGATTTGAGTTTTAACCTTCTCTCTAGTATACATACTCTATATTCATACTCTAATCATTTTAGAGTGTTAGTCATACCCTACAGAATATAACACCCTGATCTCAGTTTGGGCCTTCTCCCTAGCAGTCATACTCTACAGAACAACACAACCTGATCTGTGTTTAGGCATTCGCTCTAGTAGTCACAACTCAAAAGAGCATAATGACACAATTTGAATCTAAATTTTAATGTACGTAGATGTTAATCAAAGCACTGGGCTGGAGGACTGTGTATGAAGCCAAGGTTTTGTTTGTAGAAATTGAACTAGTCACTAAAAAAGGACCTGTGTGATTCAAAATACGAAGATCGAATAATTTGCAAATTGCACATCAGTAATCTAAATCTCTCTGGCTGTTATCTTCTGAAGAGTAGGACTAGAAAATGCCCAAAGTAAGATCAAGGTGTTATCTTCTATAGAGCATGACTACAAAATGCCCAAACTAAGATCAAGGAATTATTTTCTGTAGGACTACTAGAGAGATGGCCCAAACTCAGATCTGGTTGTTATGTTATGTAGAGTTTTACTACTAGACAGACCGGCCAAACTTAAATCAGGGCTTTATCTTCTTTTAATTAAGTATTTCTTGTACCTACTTCTCTTCTCCCATGTTTCACTTTTCTTTTCCCTGTGCTTTTCATGTCCTGGCTGGGGCCCCAAGCCTTCTCTATGCCTTGGGGCTCACCCCCAGTCAGGACATGACACTTAGAGAGGCCTCTGGCCTTCTCTATGCCACTGTGGGCTCCCCAGTCAGAGCAGCTGTCATCAGTTGTCTCTGATTGGGGAGCCTACTTAAGTTTGGTTTTCACTACACTAGGTGTGGTTTATTGTTTGTGTTTGTCACAACGTTCACGGTTTGTCCTTTGTTTAATTCCAATGCACCGTGGATACTCTGCACGTTTCTTTGTCAGTTGCTTATATGTTTTTGTTGTTGTTTCACTTAGCACCATTCATTTTGCGTTTACAGTCCGTGTAGTGTTTGTTTTGTGTTTTTGGATTAAATACACCTTTTACTTTTGAAAATGTCTGCATTTGGTTCCACACCTCACCTGAACCGTGATAGTACCTCTCCTGTCCTTCATTTCACTTGCCTTGTCCTTGGCTGTGGTACTGCTTCTCTATCTATTCTGTTTAATAGCTACTCCTTTTCATTGTTGTTTCCATGGTATGAATGTAATTATATCCTCACTGTTCATTTCCCTGTCCTATACTTTTCCCCAATTCTCTCCCTTTATTTCTACAAACCTTCCCTTTCTCTTAACTGCTGTGTTCACCATAACAAAAGAGTTACATTATAATTCATACTGTCTCTTCACCTGTCCCACTAGATCATTTACTCGACCGTCCCTTCACCAGTCCCACTAGATCATTTATTAGACTGTCCCTTCACCTGTCCCGCTAGATAATGTACTAGGAAGTCCCTTCACCTGTCGCAGTAGAGATCATTTACTAGGCCGTCCCTTCAATCAATCAAAATTATTTATAAAGTCCTTTTTACATCAACAGTTGTCACAAAGTGCTTTTACAGAAACACCCAGCCTAAAACCCCAGTGAGCATGCAACAACCGGATTGAAGCACGGCTAGGAAAAACTCCCTATGGGGGCCGGATTGTAGGAAGAAACCTAGAGAGGAACCAGGCTCAAAGGGGTGGCCACACCTCTTGTGGCTGAGCAGGGTGATGTTTAAGAATACTGTTAATAATTAATAAATTCACATGAGCTGTGTCCAGAGTCTAAAATGCCTGATCTAGGTGACAAGCATGATCAGATTGGCAGGACAGGAACAGTCCAAAGTGGGTTGATTAGGGGTTCAGCCTGGTGGCAGCAGGAATCTTCAGGATTGTCTAGGTTGGGAGGGGGGGTCAGCAGAGTAGCAGCTGGAATCGTCAGGTATCTGCTTGTTCTGCAGCAAAACCAGGAGGGCTCGGGACAAGGTCTTCTGAGCCTGGTATTCCACAGGTGTAGGCCGAGACCTCACGTCCTTCTAAGTTGAACCGCAACAGGGGAGACAGGGGGGTCCAGTGACACTGTGGCCTTATCCAAGGGAGGCCTCGGACAGGACCCAACAGGCAAGAAATATATCCACCAACATTGCCAGGCATCAGCCAAAGGGACATCAACTAACCACAACCGCTCTATGTGAGGCCGGAGTATTGCCAGCAGAGTTCATTTCCATTGCTCGAGGGGCGCAAAGAACAGACAGCAGCAAGCCAGTGACTCCGCCCGCAAGTGGCATTGGAGAGCAGGTATCCCAGTGGAGATGAGAGCCCATCTAGCAAGACAGCAAGGGTGGACAGTATCGAGCCATTTCGGTCACCTTCAACCCCCTGGGTCAGGCTACACTAGTCAAAAACCATACTGAAAAGATGCGTCTTTAGTAGACACTCGTACTAGGTACGACCAGAAGGCCTGCATCTTGCGATCTTAAGTTACGTATAGGTATATATAACTGGATCATTTCAGGGAGATATGCAGGAGCAAGTCTGTGTACTGCTTTATAGGTCAACAGTAAAACCTAAAAAAATGGCCTTAGCCTTGACAGGTAGCCAATGTAGAGAAGCTAATACTGGAGTAATGTCCTAAATTGTTTTTGTTCTAGTTAAAATTCGAGCAGCCGTATTCAACACTAACTAAATTTTATTTATTGATTTATTAGGGTAAGCGGAGATTAGAGCGTTGCAATAATCTAGTCTGGAAGTAACAAAAGCATGGATTTGTTTTTCAGCATCAGTTTTTGATAAAAAAAATTATTGTTATTATTTTAGCAATGTTCCAAAGATGAAAAAAAGCAGCTCTAGAGATATATTTTTTATGTGTTAATCGAAAGAGAGGTCAGGGTCGAGGGTGACGCCAAGGTTTCTCACATTCTTTTAGGATATGACTATACAACCGTCCAGGTTTATCGTGAGATCTCCCAACAGAGCTCTTTGTTTCTTAGGTCCAAAAATTAACATTTCAGTTTTTTCCGAGTTTAAAAGCAAAAGGTTATTGGTCATCCATTTCCTAATATCTGAGACGCATGCTTCAAAAGTAGCTATTTTGAGGGGCTTCTCCATGCTTCATCGAGATATATAGCTGGGTGTCATCAGCATAGCAGTGAAAATTTACATTGTGGTTCCTGATGACATCACCCAGAGGCAGCATATATAGGGAAAACAGTAATGGCCCCAAAACTGAGCCTTGAGGAACACCAAAACATACCTTTGATTTGACAGAGGACATGCCATCTATAGATACGAACTGATATCTTCCAGATAAATAAGATTTAAACCAGGGTAAAACTTTTCTGCATAGACCAACATGGGTTTACAATCTCTCCAAGATAAGGGAGTGTCTTTGTCTGAGGCCATTTGAAGATAATTGATCACCTTCACAAGTGCAGTCTCAGTGCTATGATGGGGTCTGAAACCGGACTGGAGCATTTCACAAATGTTATTAGTCTTCAAAAAGACATTTAGTTGTAGAGAACCAGATTTTTCTAAGATTTTGGAGAGGAAGGGGAGGTTCGATATTGAGCAGATGTGAGTCCTTTTCTGTTTTGTACTGTACTGTCTATCCAAGCTAATCTAAATACTTCCAAGTTGGTGGAGTGCCACTTTCGCTCCAACTTTTTAGAGGCTTGCTTGAATGCTCTAGTAAGGTTTGTGTACCAGGGAGCAAGTTTCTTGATTCGTGGTCCTTTAGTTTTTAGCGTTGCAACCCTATCTAAAGTCTTGCGCAATATTGTGTTTAAATCCTCAATTTGATCATTTACAGATTTGTTTGCACCATCAATGAGCGAAACTGGAAGAATAGTCTGAAATCTCTTTGTAGTCTGAGAATTTCTATTACGACCGGTAAAAGTTATTTTTGGGGTGGAATTGGTTTTTTTAAATTAACGGTAAATGTGATAAGACAGTTGTCTGAAATTCCAGGGTCATTTGGAAGAATTAATAGATCCACAACATGAATTCTAAAGTATGATTGTGGCAACGCGTTGGACCTGAGACATGTTGAACAAAACGCATTGAGTCAATTATGGTTTCAAAGGCTGTTTGAAGAGGGTCATTGGACTTTTCCATATGAATGTTGAAATCACCAAAAATCGGAATATTATCTGCCGTGACTACAAGGTGAGACAAGAATTCAGGAAACTCACTAAGGAAGCCTGTGTAAGGCCAGGGGGGCCTGTAAATGGTAGCTATGAATAGCGAAGTATCAGCCCTCAAAAGAACGAAAATCAGCTATGTGTTTATGAGTACATTTATACTTCGTGTTATAAATATTTGCAACACCCCCCCCTTTTCGGGGTGCGCGGGGGATATGATCACTAGTGTAGCTAGGAGCGGAGGCCTCATTTAAGGCAATAAATTCATTAGACTTTAGCCAGGTTTCACACAGACCAACCATCAGTCCTTGGTATCCACTATGTTGTCTTAACCCTCGTGCTGTCCTCATGGGTCACTGTGTCCCGGCGGAGCTTTGCACTGTCATCGGGCTGAACGCGGCCTTGACGTTACACCCCCCCCCCCCCCCCCCCCCCCCCCCCCCCCCCCCCCCCCCCCC
>JACXGK010014885.1:0-11054 GCA_016801125.1 Novumbra hubbsi | reverse complement strand
GGGGGGGGGGGGGGGGGGGGGGGGGGGGGGGGGGGGGGGGGGGGGGGGGGGGGGGGTGGTAACTCATCGACATGTCACAGAATGGGAAATAAATGAACCCCTGTGTTCTGGGTTGCCGGGGCACGCCCCCACTGGTGACCTCTGCGTCATCTGGACTCTTAATTGACTCAGCACACGTTCATTGATTTCTTGCATGTTGGGATGAGAATGTCCCCTGCAAGCCAGACCAGTGAACATGAAGTGACAATAGGTAATTGGTACCTATTGTTTGATTAAACACACAAAGCGAAAGCTAAGACCGACTGAAGGCGGTATTACAGCAAAGGATATTTCTGGGGGACAGGTGCAGGTGTTTCTAGTATGGATGAAGTACATCTCAATTTATAGTATTGATGAAGTTATTGACAGGAGCTCAAAAACGACACCCAGACAATGGCCATATTACAGGCACCTTGTAGCAGGCAGGAACATGTGTGTAGGTGTCACGATATTTTGAAGGGCACGTGGCTACAGTTCCCAACGCATCCCCCACACATCCTGTCTAATCCCAATAACATAATATCACCCCAAACGAACGCACCCCCCCCCCCCACCCCGCTCGTCTGAGCCTACGGTCCCCTTAAACAGGATGGAGTGGCGACTTCTCTCTCCCAATCACTAAAGCAGCCACTCATACACCTCCCTGATTGCCTGTCACAATATGACCCTAATACCCGGAACCGCCTTGAATAAGCCGTGCCGCAGTTTGAAATTGAAAGAACTTCTCAATCTAGGCGCCATCCCTTCGGGCTCTGGTCGGAAGGAGTGTACTTCACGGGTGTAGGGTGCCATTGGGGGCCACCCCGTTACTCCGCACTAGCAACCGCTCAAACAATCCTCCCGGTAATTGAGGTCGGTGAAACGTGCATTAGCATATGCATGGCTATCCGCTCGTGTGGTTGGGCTCCGGTCTCATCCTGCGAGCCACCAGCTCACCATCACTACACGCGTGCAGATGCACACCGCCTCGTTGGCATTTCCTTTGGGTCACGCGCATAATTCTGCATGTCATTATCATGGCAGGATTAGGACTCCGGGATTAGCTGGTTAGGGTTAGTAAAGCAGCAGTGCAGAGGCACATGAGGCTCGAGGAGAGAGGGCGCGTGAAGAGAGGAACTCAAAAAACCTCACATGCAGTCACATGTAATGCACTGCATAGGGGATAGGGTGTCATTTGGGAAGCAAACGGAAGATTTAACAGTCATTTTCCAGCTTCCTGGACTTCAGATCATTCGCAGCCACGGCCAGAGGAGTGGGAGGGAGAGAGATGCTGCAGCTGTCAGTTGTGTCAGACACTCAGTGTCAGTTGTGTCAGACACTCGGTGGCTGTTGAATCGGTCTGGCTTGGATGGTGACAAAACTGCAATACTGACAGCTGAACACGACTATGAAACAGCAGCTTCATCAGGAGTATCTGTCCCCGTAGATAAAGATGGTAGAGGGAGAAGCGTGGCTCCTCGCTCCTCGACGAGGCCAGCCAGTCCACGCCGCCAGCAGCCGTTCGGTCTCACTATTAGGCATTCTCTTTCTACCCCACTACAAAGTCCCAGAGCCCAGGCTCGTGCGGAGCATCAGGACTGGCAACAGTCGACTGGGAAAGGTCAGAAATAATGAGGATGGCCACGGTTCGCCTGGCCCGCGTGTTTGAAAGCGCGCGCGTGTCCGTGACGGACTCCGGTGTGCCAGTCGGAGCTCGGGTAATGGGCGGGCTTTGAGAAGAAGGACACCTGGCGTTTTCCGGTCCTTGGCTGCGGTATGAATAAACATGTTTGGCTTCGCAAAAGCTCTCCAGCGTTCCGTTAATAATGCAACCCTGACCACTCACCCCCAGGGAGTAAATGGGAACCACTGAAGTGGGGATGTACCAGTGGGGCACCTCTACCACCACCACAGACACAGGCAGTCTGTCCGTCCGTGTCCCGTCCTGTCTCTCTTGCTCTGATTTACAATTCCAGACATGAGCCCAGATGTTGGGACAAATGTCCCGTCTCTGTTCTTTTCTCCCTCTCAGAGCTGGGCCGGAGCCAGTTAAAGACGGGGGGTTGACAGTTACGTTCAGTGCAACACAATTCACACACCCTGCCGCCAGACTGACCGCGCGGTCTCGCGGTCCCGGCGGGACGCTCTGGCCCAGGGAGTGTGTACCCCCTCCGCCCCCCCCCCCCCCCCCCCCCCCCCCGCGCCTTACAGGCACTCATCACAGACGCATTACACTGATTGCGGAGCCCCGGTGTCAGGGCACTGCAAGCTCCGTTCCAACGGCCACATTTCAAACTCAATGTTTTCTAAAGCTGCCAATGGAACATGTCAATTTAAGACAAAGCGATTTATTTTATTCAGGATGAAAGCAGATTGTACTCTCTCTGGGTATAGATAAACACTGAAGTTTTGGAACACCTACATTTTCTGACACAGTTTAAGGTCTTAATGTATTCCAAATTTAAGACATAGTACAAATAAACATTTGGAGACAAAAAAATTATAATGGAACCGTTTTGTTTGCAAAAGGTTTATTCACAAATTCATCCATAAATATAACAATCCACCAAACTTGCGACAATGCATGATTTAAAGCTTACCGTCTTGTTAATTTATTCAAAAATAGTTCTGACATTGTCTGGATGTAGGTTTTATGTAATTTTCTTGCTGTAGGATAAACCACTAATCTACTTGACATACACTGGATGTTCTTGAATGGGGCTGCAAAATGCGGTGGTAGCTGTTTTGGTTCAGGGTTGCAAGTCGCCCACTTAGGATCCAGCAAAATAGCCCCAGACCATCATGATTCCTCTTCTATGTTTAACAGTCATACACTGAGGAACCATCCTTGCACATACTTGAATGAGTACAAAACAGTGTGTGATGAACTGAAGAGCAAGCCTATTTTTATAATTTTTTCCTCTTAGCAATGACATTTTTATTGCTACATGACCTGTCAAACCTGCATCTCAAAATATTCACTTTATTGTTATGGCTGAGACATAATTATTTTGACCTTAAGAGGGTGTAATAACACAGGCAGACAAAGTGTTTGTCATTTTATTTACCCTTTTCTTGTTCCCTAAGAAGTGTCTTTCAAAATGTATATTAGTCTTAGGTAACCTAAGCTTTTTTTTTATTTATCATTTCCCCTTGTAATATTTCAGGTTATTCACAGAAGTTGAACTGATTGAATTTCAATAAAAAATGGAAAAATGGCGGTTTTCTAAAACCTTTGACCTGTGGTGTACATACACGCATAAATAATTCCCACTTTTCACATGCATACGCATACAGATGAATATGCTGTATGATTGACCTAACTATTTCACCTGATGAAAATAGCAAAGAGCCCACTTCACCTTGTGGAGCGCAACAATTAGCACAGCACACAGGAATATGCCATTTCACACAGACATGTAAAAACAAAAGCAGACACACTCACACACATGAACACACACACAGGGTGGCCACCTCATCTACACAAACCCATCCCTAATTAGACCACAGGGACGACACTCCAACAGAGCTATGCTTTCAACACTGCAAAACAATTTCCTTCTCCACTCTATATGGGATCCATTAAGTAGCAACCTGAGGATATCTCTGGACAGGAGGTATTAACATTTAGGTTGTATCAATGAACAACCAAGTATATGAACTATAAAAACCGACACACTGGAGCTCACACACTCAAAAGCTATTGCAGATAGCCAATCTTACTTTCAGAAGGTCAGAGGGACAGCCGGAAAAGCGGAAATAATGTGCTTGAACGATAATAGGAAAAAGCAGTCACCAGAAACAGTCAAACGCTGTCAATATTTACTATATGCCTCCACAAATAAAGCTATCTCTGGCTGCAAAAGTCATGCCATGCCTACAGATGTATGAGCATCAATCAACAGAGTTGCTGAATGAGCAAAACCAACAAAGCCCATTGAATCGTTGGTGCAGTTGCACATGCGATGAAAGGACTAGAATTACATTGCCAACACAGGCAAACAAAGTAAATCGGCTGAGGAAGGAGAGATGGAACGGAAGATGATTGACGTACTATAAGCCAGATGATTTCACTCAAAATAGACAGTGTTTGAATGAAAACACATTTATTTTGGGCCTCATCGATGATCTCCCAATACTGTCGAAAGGGCTCCAAAGGAACCATAGCAGGCTGTTCAGTCTTTCCCCCAATACCAAGCTTATCGCCTTGGGACTAGCTGGCCCGGTCCTCGTTCCTCTAGTCCTGACTTTGGGAAACAAATTGACATTGGGAAAGAGTTTTTAAAAACAGGGGCCACAATTATTCCTTTCATTTCATGCTGTTGTTGAGATCGATACATATCAGGACCTTCTATGGCTCAACGACTCTCCCTTTTGTACAGTTCCGGATGTCTTGCAGGTTTTACTAAAACAAGGACCGCACCATAGCTAACGTGAGATGGGTATCTCAATGAGCTCAAGCCTGGCAATATCTGAAAAGCTGCAGTTGCCTTGGAGAGAATCCTCTTAATGCACATATTAAAACAACCAATATAGACTGTAAAACAACGACTCAAATTCAATTGGCCCATAGCTCTGAAACGAATCACCACATTGGGCATGAGCTCAATTCAACAAGGGGCACGTCTGATAAACTCTTCAGATTGCATCTGCAGCGCTGACATCCGTCGATTACCTGGCTATAGATTATTTACCTCAGCAGTCGGCGGCGGGCACAGTGCCCCTATAGAGTGGGCTGTCTCTCCATCTCTATCTGCACTCCATTAAGGCTGTGTGATGAGAGCGAGGGACAGGGAGAGGGAAGAGACAGAGAGGGGAAGAGAGAGGCTATGGACTCCAGCATTATCAATTTGCGTCCCCCGCTGAGAAAAAGCGTCTTATCGGGAAGTTGCATTTCAGAAGCAAATTTGCCGCCCACATGTTCACCGGTGAATTACTGCCTCCTGTGCAACGCACACACACTCAGAAATACTATTATTCAAACTTGTGTTATTGAAAATATTATTAAATGGCTGGGAGCAGGGTTTCTCTCCGACAAAGCACCACCACTCTGGAATAGCAATCATATCCAGTCCGAAAGAAATAAAAAAAAGTGCATTTTCTGAATCAGAAAAATGCATTTTTCTTGTATGTATTCCTTAAGCGTTAGTGTCAGCTTCACTCACTCTGAAGTATCTGGAAGTATTGTTTTCCTAGTTGTTTCTGTGTTTTGTGACCCTGTAAAACCCAAAGAAAGAAAAAAAGTAAAAATGCCTGGTCGATCAAAACGTTAATTGCAAAGATAAAACTGCATGAGTCGACATCAGTCAGCAGCATTTCCTCAACTCCCTGTGTAGTTCTCTTTAAGGCAAGCGGCAACTTAAACCAACCATAACACATGATATTGCCGAGACATAGCCTATATACAGCAACCGACCATGACCATGACCGTGACCGTGAGAGCTGTGAGGTGTGTGTGGAGGTGTGTTGGCCACTCTTAGTGTATTGATTGGCGCGACATGCAGTCAGAGCACAGGAGCTCATTAGAGATACATCAAGGTGAACTCAATATTCCCTCCCCCCACGTAACTCCCCCCCCCCCCCACTCCCATCTCCGTACCCTAACGCTTCATTACATTAGCAGAGCGGTAGTTTCCCATTTCACTGTCTGTCTAGCGGCCTGCTGTTAAAACCCACACTGCACACACTAACCTAGCCATAGAACGCTAGGATAAAACAGTCTAGGTAATAAGAAGAACTAAAATGATCTCCAAGGAATAAGTTACTTGTAAAAGCAGATGTGAAAAGCTTGAGGCGATTTCACAGCCGACAGCAAATAACATAGACAAAATGTGAATTAACAGTGTTCTGCTGCAGAACGTGTTCTAAGCAGATGTCATAGTCCTTCTCCTCAGACCGTTCACTAACAGCAGCTCAACAAAAGCCTTGTGACATTTTACTTATTCATGATTTATTGCACATTCAGTTAGGCACACTTCATTTAAACTGTTAATCAGAAATGACAAGTCAATATGAACATCATTATCCTGTAAACCAAATAATAGCCAAGCTTACATTAAACAGCAAATTGAAATATGGTTACATTAACAAATCTAAATTCATTTTAAAATACCCATCAATCAAGTCAGCCGTGTAATATGTTGTCTAATTCCAATTCTTTTTACTCCTTTTTCCTAAACCTGTCTCTCCACACATGTCTTGTCAGAAAGTTTGTTATTTATGAAGTATTCTTAGAAACTCTTTACAGTCCTTACACCTGCTTTAATGACTTTGCTTATTTTAACAACCAGCCCACAACCCTCCTCTGTGGCCAACGTATTGTATTCATGTCTTCCCCCAAACTTAAGCCCTCATACCCACAACCCTTTATAAGATGATAAAACTTTTTTTTAAATGAAAAAAAATAAATAAAAAAAAGCGTAGAGAAGCACTACTAAGAAGTGTCAGACCAAGTGTCCACACACGGTAGAACTGGCTTTACATTTGCTTGTGTGTGGTAACACGATAACCGCTCTTTCTCCCACTCAACCAAGCCCCACATGTACATCTGGCATAAAGACAATGTCAAAGGCTGTGGAAAGAAGTGCCGCTGAGTAATGCTAATTTAGTAGCCCACTCACCGTTGAAGCTGGCGGTGAAGTTGCCCCAGTCTAGAAGCAGGGACGTATTGAAAGAGGGAAGGGAGGAGAGGTTGAAGAGCAGCTCGCTGCTGTTGGACGGGTCTCTCAGGGTGTCCGTGAAGAGGTTCATCTGGAGCAGGGTCTTGAGCAGGTAGCGCAGCATCTTGCCTCTACAGCTCTAACAGTGACGGGACCAGCGTCCCTCTCTCTCACGAAAGACTCTGAGGGACTCTGACTCCCGCGGTCTTGTTAGAAGAAGTATTAAATGAGGCTCCTCAGATTGTTAAGAATGTCCAGCCTATTACCTATGTTTGACAAAATGTTCTTTTAGCTGCCTTCCACTTTTGAAAAATGTGTTTTTGGGGGTAAATAAAAGTCCAGGGGTTAGAGGAAGCAGATCGGATGAAAAAAGGGAACCCAACTTTTCCTGCGAATTGTCAGACTTCACATCGGTGGTTAGTCTGCTCTCTGTTCTCTCTTCCTTTCTTCTCTTCTGAGTGCATTGGATTGTTTCCTCCTGCTCTCCTTTTGTTCTGGAATCACATAACTTCACACAGCGTCTGCTGTCACAGAAACACCTCGCGCTGTGAAAGAATCCAGCTTCTATCTGATGACCCTTTGGATTTGCTGCTCTTTTTTTCACCCCTCCCTCTTGGAGTCCGTGTCCCTCCCTCTCACTCCCTCCCTCCCTCCCTCCCTCTCTCTTCCTATCCTCAAGCTTCCTGGAATGGTGTGATGGGGTCCCGGGGGGTCCGGGGGAGAGAGAGAGCAGGTGCTGTTGGCAATAAATGTTTAATTATTGGATTAATAATCATCCCTGGAGGCACAAGGGAGAGGGAGAATACACTGTCTCTGTCTTGACACGGCGCTGGATGTGCACACACACACACACACACACACACAGGCACACGCGGACACCCATACATGAATGCACACACACAGGATGCAGTAAAATAAACAAACATGAACCGATGCTACCTTGTTGTGTCTGTTTATACTGTTGACCTTTCTATTACATCATTACTTTGCTTTGAGCCGGAACCTATTCACGACTCCTGACTGAGACTATTCATTAGCATAATATATGACGTACCAAACAATGTTTTCAACACATCATTTACATAATAGTAGGAGCTTTCGCAGGTCAGAATGATAAAATTCAGTAAGATAAATTGTATAGCTAAGTACTATGATCTATAACTTTGCTGCATCAGTGTCAAACATAATAATCCCTAATTGATTCTTAGCCCTTAATTGGCTGTCCAGTAAGGATTTTGCCATAAGATATATAGTGAATGTATAAATCTAGTACTGTATATATGAACGACACTCAGAATTGTTGTCATCGTGTGAAGCATATGTCGTTAAAACATCTAAAGAGACTGGTGGGTCAACAAAACAACATCCACTTTTAATCTGACAATGTCTTCTATTTACATATTGATATATTGTATAAATGTATCTAGTCACATATGTTATGCCAACCTGAGCTGTTGCAGAACAGATCACTGTCAATACATTCCTAAATGCATTACTTTACTTGATTTATATATGCCACTTAATCTGGGAAAGCACTATCTCAGACTACTTGTCAAAGGGAATGGTTCTGTTTACGAACAAACAAATTACTCTATGTGGAAGAGAACCTAAGACAACGCATAACACCTAAAGGATGTTGCGACGCTTAGCATAAAAGAGGGAACACTGAACACGCCGTGTTAAGTATTATGCACGTGCATGCATGCAGGAAGGCCTGCCCGCGAGTGTGAACATGCGTATGCATGAATGTTGGCTGTGAGTGCATGTGAATGTGGAGAGCTACACGTGCACGCTCTATGCTTGTAAGAGATTCTAATCGCGTGTGTGTGTGTGAGCCAACCTATTTGGAATGAATTGTATGCTGTGTCCTTGTGTCAGTGTCTTCTCATGTCTCATTTAGGCACGCGGGCGTGAGAGGTGTGGGTATAACAAATGGTTTGGTGTGCAGGGAACGATGCCCATGTGTGTGGGGCCGCCTCCCGCTGACAGCCGTGTTGGGACTCTTATTAGTAAAGCCCGGCCCCCACATCAATCCCCCGTTGTCTCGCTCCATCTCAGGGACAATGGGAGCCGTCCCCGCTACAAAGTTGGCGTGACAACTCCCGCACCCTTTACCCGGGTAACTTTCCGGGAACCCCTCATTTTCGGGGGTCTTCCATTCATGGGACAGCTGGGCGGGAATTTATCGCGTATGCTTCTAATCATGGGACAATATGGGGACGGTATGGACCCCACACGTTGGATCGATAGCCTCTCGGGCTACTTGCGTTTGGGGCGTTGCATCATCACATATTTCAACTCCATTCAGCCTTTAAACCAATCCACCACTGTGGGGACTCGGGTGCCTCGTTGTGGCTGGTGAGGTAAAGCAATGCAGAGATTATCTCTATAGGTAATAGTCTACATTACAGACATGTAATGCAGTCATAGATTATCTCTATAGGTAATAGTCTACAGTACAGACATGTAATGCTGTCAAATATTATCTCTATGGGTAATAGTTTACAGTACAGACATGTAATGCAGTCAAAGATTATCTCTATAGGTAATAGTTTACAGTACAGACATGTAATGCAGTCAAAGATTATCTCTATAGGTAATAGTCTACATTAAAGACATGTAATGCAGTCAAAGATTATCTCTATAGGTAATAGTCTACATTAAAGACATGTAATGCAGTCAAAGATTATCTCTATAGGTAATAGTTTACAGTACAGACATGTAATGCAGTCAAAGATTATCTCTATAGGTAATAGTCTACATTAAAGACATGTTATGCAGTCAAAGATTATCTCTATAGGTAATAGTCTACATTAAAGACATGTAATGCCGATGAAGAAGGTTTTCTTTATTGGTGCATGCATCTAGAAATAAACCAATACTAAATGGTGACGTTTAGTGGACCCAAAAGGATTACTATTTTGAAGTCCTGATTTACCTAACCTCAAAACTAACCCTAACCTTAACCCCAAAACGTTTGTCATGATTCCTCCTAAACCTGACCACTAAGCCTAATACTAAACTTAATTGTAACTAACTGTAACAGAAAATATATATATATTTTACAAGTAAGGAACAACAAATGGCTCATACTTCACAATAATTGCCTTTGGTTAATATACTTCTGGGGATTTCTCTCACACACACACGCACATGCACACACATTTATAACTATCTGCTCTAAAGTAGATTCTCCACAGCCAACAGTGATATTCTAGCAGGCACAATAACCCCCCACTGGGAAACACACATACAGCATAATCTTCCCATTTGGATTTATATTACATGTCTGACAAGGATTATTGCCTTTGCTACAAAACATGTCTTTGTCTGCCAATCCTTCGAATAATAAATTGTCCTGGAAATGAACCAATTGTATAACCATCACATGGCTGTAACCAGAGAATGTAATGCTATGATAAGATTGATATCAAATGTAAACACATTTTAAATGACAAACAAATGACTTTACCTCAGTTATAAAATGCTATTAAGATTAAGATTACCGATCAAGGTATATAGTCCCTTTTTGGTTGGTTACTTGGCACAACACCCTTTGGGTAAATGTTCATTCATCTGAACAATTTATACAAGCATGCCTCTCAGAGGCCAGTAAAGCGCCCAGCCACGCGGAAGAGTCCCGCCTTCCAGTAGTTATGAATCATGGCTTGTCCATTACTTCCCTGATTCTTTGCCCTTCATTGTAATGAGTAGAACAATGAATGTGTTTGATATAGATATATCGAAGGGAACCTTTTGGGCATTGTGGGTTAAAGTTTGTATGTTTTCTAGTTTCTCTGCTAACATTAAGGACTATTATTTTGCCTGTTTAGGTTGGGCTGATTTACCTACCGGAGGTTGGGCTGATTTACCTACCGGTGGTTGGACTGATTACCTAACGGTGGTTGGGCTGATTTAGCTACCGGAGGTTGGGCTGATTTACCTACCGGTGGTTGGGCTGATTACCTAACGGGGGTTGGGCTGATTACCCTACCGGACGTTGGGCTGAGTTACCTACCGGACGTTGGGCTGTTTTACCTACCGGAGGTTGGGCTGATTTACCTACCGGAGGTTGGGCTGATTTACCTACCGGACGTTGGGCTGTTTTACCTACCGGACGTTGGGCTGTTTTACCTACCGGAGGTTGGGCTGATTTACCTACCGGAGGTTGGGCTGATTTACCTACCGGAGGTTGGGCTGATTTACCTAACGGGGGTTGGGCTGATTACCCTACCGGACGTTGGGCTGAGTTACCTACCGGACGTTGGGCTGTTTTACCTACCGGAGGTTGGGCTGATTACCCTACCGGAGGTTGGGTTGATTTACCTACCGGTGGTTGGGCTGATTTACCTACCGGAGGTTGGGCTGATTTACCTA
>JACXGK010014884.1:0-11055 GCA_016801125.1 Novumbra hubbsi | reverse complement strand
AAGGCTGTAGTGGGGTAGTGAGGTGTAGTGTTAAGACTGAAGTGGGGTAGTGAGGTGCAGCGTTAAGGCTGTAGTGGGGTAGTGAGGTGTAGTGTTAAGGCTGTAGTGGGGTAGTGAGGTGTAGTGTTGAGACTGAAGTGGGGTAGTAAGGTGCAGCGTTAAGGCTGAAGTGGGGTAGGGAGGTGCAGCGTTAAGGCTGTAGTGGGGTAGTGAGGTGTAGTGTTAAGGCTGTAGTGGGGTAGTGAGCAGTAGTGTGGGGTAAATAGACATGGAGACACTGTACAGAGTGGTTATAACGCTGTTACAGGTATGTGGCAGAGAGAAGACAGTGTATTTACCTGAGCCAGTGTGGCTATCTGTGCCTGGGCTATTTGTTGGCTCTCAGACTCTGCTGTGTCTCCTCCCTGCTGAACCTCTGCTCCCGACTCCATTGTCATCGACGTAGCTGTGAGGGGAGGGGATACATGTAGGAGATTACGATGTGTCTTCAGTCATATCCATCTGCGTCTTATCACATCTGTTGCTCAACAAGAAAGACCACTAGGGGCCAACGTGTGTAGAGAACGGCCTCTGGCTACTCACTATAACTAGGTTGCAGGCATGCAACCCACCATTAGGGGTCACTTAAGTGCAAAATAACAATGCAACGCCTGCTGGCCATTTCTACCAAAACATTGACTGTGCTAGAATAATTTGCCTGGCCAGAGACACTGGACTTTCGGTTAGAGTTGTCTTTCCACAAGGACAAAATTCACAGTACTGCTGATGAACTAGATTTACCTTTTTTGAGGAAAGAGGTCATGTAGTAGTAGTAGTAGTATCTTGTACAATTAATAATGTTGAATAATTGAAACCAATTCAAAGTTACCTACATTTAGCTAGCATCATTTATCCCACTGCTGGCGTGTCTTTAAAGCTAAGGAGGGACACGTGAGAGATCAGATTATGCTGGAATTGATGTTGGTGGGCCAGTAGAGGGCACTCTTTCCTCATCTAAAGAGCAAACCCAATGCCCCAGGGTAGTGAAGGGACATTGCAATGTTTTTACTGCAGCATGAAACAGATAACTTGACTCTGGTTGCTAAGGTTTCTGATGTCCTGGCTACATTTCCAACATGAAGCTCACAATCATGGCTACCTAAACATACCTAGTAAACGACAATGACCCATAGCATAACAATAGCGCAGCTTTAGGAAAATTCTGTTAATGTCATCAAGTGTCACCGACAAAACACAGATCTGAACATAATTCAACATCTGTGGGGAGACCTAAAGATGGCATTTCACTGAAGGTCCACATACAATCTGACAGATCTTGACAGCATATACAAGGAAAAATGGGAGAAAATGCTGAAATCCAGGAGTGCAGAGATGTTAAAGGCATAACTAGGAAGATTCAAAATGTGATCTCTGTTAAAATGTGCTTCTATGAATGAATAAATAAAGGGTTTGAATACTTACGCACTTGAGATATTTCAGTTTTCGATTATTAATAAATTGGCAAAGAAGTTCTAAATATGTGTTTCACTTTGCCATTATGGGGTACTGTGTGTAGATTGTCCCAAGAAAGATTTTAATCAATTTTAAATTCAGTGTACAACACAACAACATGTGGAAAAAGAGAAACGGAATGAATACTTTCCGAAGCCACTGTGTTTCTATGACCACAGATCTCCTTCCAGTTGTTTATGAAGAGAAGCAAGTAACTGAAAAAGACAGATGGATTATGTACACATCATGGGTATCTTACTGACCCAGCTTTCTTTCTGTATTGTGTTACAGAAAATGTGTCAGGCAACATGACAGCCAGTACCGTACTTCCTCAAAAGTATTGTGGGGTGAAGCCACTTTTCCAGGGATGTGACTAAGAAAGCTAATGTGACAGACAGAAGCTAGCAAGTATTCTAAGGTACACGAAGAGTCCAGCAACTACCTGGCAATTTGAGAGCTTGTAGGGCAGGGAACCTTCTATAGTAGGACTCCTGAGACAACCCGGGGAAAACGAATTCACTATTCATAAAATATATGGCTGAGGAATACCTTGGAGACCGGAAACCCTCTAAGAAGCGACCAACCCATTTTTCTAGGTTATAAACACCAACCCACCCATGTCCCCAGAGAGGGAACTCATCCGACTGTGCAGGAATGTGTCATTTTCCACCCCGCGGCTAGCGGGCCTAGCAACTACCGTCTGTTTGGTTTGGGGAGCTGACATTTTCCTACAGCCCTTTGGGGAACCTTGTTCAGCAGAAGGCCTGTAAATCCACCTAATATGCCCTTTTGGACACATCCCATTTCATTTCTACACCAGACCTTCAGGCTCCCAACCTTCACTAATAAGCTGGCTGCTGCAAAACTCCACCGAGTCCCACCGACCCAGAGACTTGGCAGGCAACTACACCGCCAGAAACCCAATAACCAACATGTCATGCAGTCATTTTATCCCCTGCTAGGCCTTTTTCTTTCACTGCTTTCCAACCCCCCCCCCCCACTGCCGTCTTGTCAAGATGCCATGTTCCAGGCAGGCTAGAGAAATGTTTCACCTTACAGGGATCGCTAGGACAGGACGCAGGCCTACGCAACCGGACGGAGCTCTCTGAGGCTACGGCAACACAGATGTGTTGTGACTTGTCCTGCCTGTCTGGCCCGCCACCCCGATGGCGCTAGTGCTGTCACAGTACTCCCATGTTGGAAATCCCCCTACTGCCAGGGACCGCTGGCAGGGCCATGGAAGAGGTGCAGAGACAGTGAAAGAAACAGCCAATCACACCCCTTCTGGCCTGCTAATCAACTCTTTATTGAAATCCCTTTTTTTCAACCATGGAGAATGAGCAGAGGATCATTTGTGAAATTATAAATCGTAAGTGTGACGTACTCATTCTGTAAGTGATCATTTTCATGTATAAAATAAAAAGTTATTTTTTGAACCAAAAGAACAATGCGCAGGAATGCAACAATAATAAAAGACAGTGCGTGGGGCCGAAACGAAAGCATTGTGAGCTCACACTGCCTCACAGTCGGTCACAGTGCGTAACGTCTCTCCGTGGTTTGATTGGTCTTACAGATTTCTCCCTCTATTTTTCAAAAGTCTTTCCGTAGAAGATAGGCTCAGTGACAAGAGAGAGACACATGGACAGCGGCTACGCCCCCTCTGTACCCTATAATACATATGTTAACACTGGTTATGTGTATATATATATATATATATATATATATATATATATAGGTCAAATATAATTTGGGACAATTTTTGTGATTGACATAACATAATATCGTGTTGTATAACAGGCCTATAAAAACGAATATTGTCCTATAGTGAATGTTTCGACTAGGCTAAATTTACATAAAACCATGTCGAACAGAAGATAATAGATTATTATGACACGTTGGGCTATGTAATTGTACCGACCAGGGCATATGGATACATAATCCCAAATCCAAATAAGGGCACGCGTTTAGGCGGATGATTTCTTATTTTAGACTCCCAGGCAAGAAAAGCAACGACGCCTCTCATAAACAGTTGTTTGGACTATGCTAATATCTCTCCATTTCAGATTATAGTGGAGACAATTCTGTTTTACATTTAGCACCTTGAAATAATAATAATTGTATGCCAACAGATTTTTCGTACGAACATTTTAGCAGTTACATAAAACCTTGACTGCTTCCTTTGCATTTACGATAGGTTACTGCGCAATACCTACTCATCGACAAAAAAAAAATAGCTTTAATCTATATAGAGAAAACAAAAAACGATGATTTGATAACAAATCGTATTGCTTAGAAGATCGCATCTTAAAATATGCTCTCCAAACAAGCAACGTTCCACTCGATCATGGCTGGCGGGCTACTACCTATTGCCTGATTTTCTCTACTAGCTGCAGCAGCCTCCCTTAACCTCCATGCCTGCATGACTGCCTGTAACAAGCCCGCCGCCATGATCTCTTTGTTTCTCCGGGCCAAACCAGATCAGAACATAAGATCTTGGTACGCGACTTGTTTCTTTCCCCCCCAGACACTCTCCTTCTCTTACCGATACTGTCTCCCTCCGTCACTCCCGGGCCCTCGGAGCTCCACTTTTATTCAGGCCGACACGTAAGAGACCGCGTCAGGCTACACCTCCGTCGCGTCACCGAGAACAACAACGCCGAGAACGAGAGGGACGAAAATCCAATCGTCAGCGCCACCATCGAGAACAACCGAATGCTGGGCGGAACAAGCCGAATGGCTGACGAAGTTGACCGAAGTTATATCGAAAACGTGCGGAGAAGAACGAACGAATGTTTAGCTTAATTCAATTGGAGGGTCTAGTTGTCACATACTTAAAGCGTGAAATAATTCCAATGTTTTTACTGTCATTATTATTATTTTTTGCCTATGCTTTTAAGTATGCATCAAATTAAACCCTTTTTCTTTATTTTTATTTCTAAAACATTTAAACTCATTGTGATTGCAAAAGAAGAATTAAAATTTGCTTACGCTGGAAAGCAGATCTATTTCTATGAATTTGTGTGTATGTAAAGGCAGCGATCAGTGTTTAAATGAGTTGAATTATAGTTTAATGCAGAGGTTTGTCACAGTTTTTGATCAGTTGTAAATGGGTAATTGTTGTGTATCAGCTTAGTCTTACACAGCGGCTAGAAATCAAACCTTTAATTTTGGTAAAATAATTGTAAATAAAAAAATACTGTGTCTTTGGGAAAATATTCAGACCCCTTCACTTTCTCTAAATGTTTTTGTTTTATAGAATTAATTTTAAATGGTTAACTGTATTTTTTCTGTTGTCATTCATCTCCAAATTATACTCCACAATGACAGAGCAGAAACATGTATTAGAAATGTATGCCAATTAATTTAATATGAAATAATTCTGACCATTTGCATGACACTCCAAATTGTGATCAGACACATCTTGTGCCGAATGATCATCACTGACATGTCTCCATAACTTGATTGGAGTCCACCAGTGTACACAATTTAATTAAGATACTCATCAAAAAGGTTCTCAACAGATTTTGGAATATTGTCTGGGACTCTGGGAGTTTTGCCTTGGCTGATCGGGAGCTGGTTACCTGTTGGGTGAGGGTTGGGTGACCAAAGAACAGGAACTAGCAGATCAGAGTGCATGGGAAGGGTTGAGGGTTTAATCATAGCCTGCATGTTGGGAGGCGCAGTTCCCTTTACAGCACCGTGGTCTTGTAGCGGATGCAAGCTTCTACTGAAATTAAATGGAGCTTGTGGAGGAGGTGACATTGGTGAATTCGGGAAGGTTGACAAGCTGCAGCACAAGTGGGGAGCCCAGCCAGTGTGTTGCAATAGTCCAGACGGGAGATGACAAGTGATTGGATCAGAACCTGAGCCCCTTCCTGATTAGGGTAATGTTTTGAGCGAGTCACTGCTTTGACGTTTGCGGAGAATAACAGGTTTTTGTCAAGAGTCCCGCCAAGGGACTAAGTGTTAAGGGACTGCCGTGGAGCGGGCAGGCCAGATCTTGGAGCGGGCAGGCCTTCCCTGGGAAGAAGAGCAGCTCTGTCTTATCAAGGTTAAGCCTGAGGTGGTGGGCTGACATCCAAGCTGAGATGTCTGCCAGGCATGCATATATGCATGTGGCAACCTGGGCTGATCCCTAGGGTACACAAGCAGTGAGAGCGCATGGCGCAGTAAGGACCCGCTGGTAGGAGGGGCCTGCCAGGTATGATGCAAACCAAGAGTGGGCAGAACCCGAGACCCCCCAGCTCTGAGAGTGTGATCAAGGAGGATGAGAACAGAAAAAATAAAGTTTGCTTTGACCGTGTTAAGAGTCTCTGTGACACAGAGAAGAGTGGTCTCAGTCGAGTGACCTGTCTTGAAACCTGATTGGTCAGGGGTCCAGAAGATTGTTCTGGGACAGAGAAGAAAATTGTTGGTAAATAACAGCTCAAGCACTTTAGAAAGTAAAGGAAGCTGGGATGCTGGTCTGTAGTTTTGGAGATCAGAGGAATTAAGGGTTGGTTTCTTGAAGAGGGGAGCGACACAAGCTGACTTGATGTCCGAGGGAACACAGCAAGTGGATAGGGAGGAGTTGATGAGGAAAGTAAGGTAAAAGGTCTTCAGAGATGGTCTGGAGAAGGGAGGCAGGGATGGGGTCAAGAGGACAGGTTGTCGGAGACCCAGACATCACTAGACACCAGACTTCCTCTGAAGAGATGGGAGAGAAAGATGTCAAGGAATAAGGTAGTTCATTGACAGTGGGGCCAGAAGCCTGAACAGGTTGAGTGAAGAAGAGAGAATCTTGTCAACCTTCATTTCAAAATGGTTTGCAAGGTTGTCTACATTTAGGGAGGGAGGAGGGGGAGGATTTAGGAGAAAGGAAAAGGTAGCAAAGAGTTTCAAGGGGTGATAGGCAGATGCTTGACATTTAGAGTTATAGAAATTGGCTTTAGAAACCGAAGAAGAGAAGGTAGAAAGGAGCGAATGAAAGGATGACAGGTCTTCTGGAAGTTTTGTCTTCCACTTTCCCTCAGCAGCCTGCAGCCCTTTTCTGTTTGCTCTCAATGAGTCAGTCAGCCATGTAGCAGAGAGGAAAGCCTGGCTGCGAGGACAAGGGACAGAGGTAGTTGAAAGTGGTGAAAACAGAGGGGAGTAGGGTTGAGGAGGCAGACTCAGGAGACATAGGGGGAAAGGAGTTGGTAGAAGGGAGAGATGATAAAATAGAAGGGAAGAGAGTTGAGAGAGAGAAGGAACAAATATTTCAACAATGCAGCTGTGAAAGAGTTGCGTTAGCAGGGTTGGAAGACAGAGGGAGAGAAAATGAGAAAATGTTGTGGTCAGAAACCTGGAGTGGAGTTGCAGTAAGATCAACTGGGTTACAGCATCTTGTGAGGATAAGATCAAACACATTCCTGCCTTGTGGGTGGGAGGGGACCGGGAGAGGGTGAGGTCAAAGGAGACAAGGAGATGAAAGAGATGTTTATAGAAATGAATCAAAGACAGGTGTTGGCAGGTTAAATTCACCTATCACTGTGATTGGTCAGCCACCATCTGAAAATAAGTGTTAATCTCATTATGGACTCTCCTAATGCCCCTAGTGGACAATTGATGACATGAACGTTAAGCTTTAGATATGGATATGGGAAGAAGGGGAGTGGAAAGAGAGAACATTGGAGAGATAAAAGTACTTGTGTCATCGACCGGATGTTCTCTGGGTTTGAACGCATAGTTGGATGGAGAACGAGAGGCAGGGGTAGCAGTATTTTCTAGGGTGATCCATGTCACCACCAGGGCCAAAAAGTCAAGTGATTGTAGGGAAACATAGGCTGAGAAAAGTGTTATTGCAAGCGGAAACCTACTCCAAAACAAACTAAGACCAGTTACTAGGGTTAGTTTAGTTTAACACAAAGACCCTCAATATTGTTTTGCTCAAAATATTATAATTTATTTTTGCTATTGATATCAAATGTTCAGCTAAATTGATACTTATGTTTACCAGTTTTATTCACAAATGTTATCAATCTGTTTTTTGAAAAACCCCAGACCAAGCATTCACTAGCTACTGATGAAATCCTTGCCAAATCACTGAGGCTGTGGGTTGGCTTCAGAAAATGGCTTGCCAAGTGTCAGTTTGACGTAGCAGCCAGCTGAAATTACACACCTCCAATATTAAGGCAATTGTTATGAAACCTAAATCAACTTAAGCTGTAATAAACCTTCCTGAAAGAGGACTCAAGCGCAATTTGTCCTTTGGAAGGATAGTTCAAGAGGATCACAGTTGGAGAATTACAGAATATTTGATTCTCCTGGGCTCCAGAACTACAATATCCCCTTTATTATTATTTAGATGTTTTACTCTACTAAAGTAGACAGTCATCCTCTTGTGGAATTTGCCAGTCATCATGGAAGCTTTGTATGGAACTGGGTTCTATGGTTTATTCGTGCAAGACTTTAATCCTTTTGTCTCTTTGCCTTTTGGCTCATCTTTATTAAAAACGTAAATTATCCTGGAAAGCACTGTGGCCAGTTTATTATGTACACCATTTTAGTACTGGGTCAGACCCTCTGATTTCCAGAGATCCCTGAAACTAATGAGGTATGTCTTCTAGATCTAAGACGGGGTCTGTGTTGATGCGTAGGGTCTTATACTAAGAGGTTCAGAGACAATTTCTGCAAGACATCAAAAACCTGACTTGTCTGACCACCTGCACTGACTCTGTTTCATTGGGCACATGCCAACAGAGCGGATAAATTGTGAATACTCCAAAAATACGTGTTTTTTATTGGTATTTATGTTCTGGTGTAGGTCAACCATGAGCGAACAGATATTATATATTTATAAACCGTCTACATTTGCATTCATTTAAACTCCATTTCTTTCTTTCTTAGTGCACACATATACCCCCAAACACAACCACCTCAAAAGGCCTGGGGCAGCACTGAATACGACCATGATCCGCAGTAGGGCACCGGGACCCACAAGCCGGGAGAAAGATATTAGGCTGCATATCGGTGGAACGCCAGACTCAAGGGGAACATAAGTCTGCATAAATAAGCCTGTGCCTTAGTTCCCACCACTGGCCTGTAGAGCGGCGTTCCTCATGAATATGTTTCATTATATTCATTGTCAGATGCACGGCTCTGTCTGTTTTAGGTTGTCCCAGTTTCAAAGGTGTCAGCTCGCTGTGTTTGGCCAGCCCTCTTTACTGGCAATATTCCGAGCCCTATATCAGGGAATGTAGGAGGAAATACCGTCTGCATAACTGAACCAGCCCCATACATTCCTGCCTACAATCATCCAAAACAAACCAACGTGAGTCCCTTTAACTCCTTCTCTCCAAATGACTGACATTTAACCACCTTTCCCTGTACATGACCCTTTCTTTGTTCCCCCCAGCAATATCAAAAATGAAGAGACCACTGCACCTTTTTCTTTCCTTTACGAAAAAGTTTTGTGTGAGAACCGCAAGGGTTCAATTTGTATTGGTCTCTTAAATGAAAAGAGAAGAATCAGTCAGGAAGGATAAGAAAAGAGAGTAACTCTTGCAAAACCACCACCTGCAAAACCATTCCTGTTTTGTGGATCTTCTTGCTGTTGCCTCGCCAGTGCACCTGTTTCATTTACAGCAAGGCAGGTGACATTGATTCCCCATCGCTTATGCCTCCTAACCTGACAGATTGATATCCCTGAAGTTTACCTGACGTGGTGTTATACTGTGATGATTAGGTGTTCCTTTGAGCAGTGTACACCCCCCCCATAATATTAGCTTGTAAATTGGTAGACAGCAAGAGGGCAGTATACCACCAAATATTGAGCAGCTCCTCACCAACAGTTCCTTTATTTTCCAAACGGGGGCACCATACAACTGTTTACTGGAACAGGACCTCCTGCTGCCTGTGCATGAGGGGGACATAGTTGCTGCGGTGGCTCTGTGAGTGTATCGAAGCAAAGGCAATTGTTTTTATAATCCTCCAGATGCCTTTCTTGGTGTTTTATCTATTTAATAGTGTTTTACAGCTACGAGCCATAAAAAAACTGTTTTTTATGGTGACATGAAACACATTGTTTGGGGAATTGACCCTGCCTCATTAATAAACAACAGTGAAGTTGTGGCGGCTGGCTACAACCCCAAAGGGGGGAAAAGACAATTTTGACCGAGAGGTGAAATGCTCTTTTACGAGAGAGAGTTAGCGGGCATTCAGAGCCGTATCAACCTCAGTCACGCTAACAAAGAGCTCCCATCCTCACGTACACCGAAACAGACAAATCAATATAAGCATTTGGCCTATTATCATAAACACACTGTGCATCTGGGTTATCATAATTCGCTTTTCATCACCAGATGGTTGACGTTGACTTGGCTAATAAACACCGTCGTTGGTTCAGTATCCATAGATGCGTCGCCCACTAGGAGATGCAGGGGGCCGTCCCTCCTTCTCTTCTCTGTCCTGAATGGACGCGTCCAGTGGTCAGAGTCTGTGTGATGTTAATGTGTGTGTGTGTGTCTGCCCTCGTGTCTAAGTGTACATGCTCAAGGACTGCGTGTCTACCCAGCTTTGTGAGTGCGTGTGCATAACCGGCTGTCTGTGTGTGTGTGTGTGTGTGTGCGTACCCGTCCCTGTGATTGACCTTGAGGAAGCAGCACAGTCGGTGGAGATTGGGCCGTCGAGGCTCTCCTTCTCTCCCTGAGCCCCCCACCTCCCGTCTTCCCCTGGGTTAGGGCTGCCTCCCTGCCTGCCTCCCTGCCTGGCTCCCTGCCTGGCTCCATGCCCCGCGCTTCCCACTCCCAACCACCGTAGCCCCGTGCCAGCGTGGAGCCGTCCTGACTCGGAACTCCTTCAGGAGCCCCCCTTTCATGCTGCCAAGGAGCTCCATCCCCAAAATGAAGGGGAAACATGCTTCAAAGGCCTGACGGTGCCGCGAGCCTCGGAAACGCAGAACCAAATGGTAATTCAAAAGAGCATGACAGGTGGCTTGGTGTATGATGCTGTTTCTGGTGCATTGCTGAATTTCTGATGTGAACATACATTTACCCCGGTTACTAAAGGGCTTGGTGTGTTATGATGTAGTATTGGTGCCTGTTTGTTCCTCACAGCCGCATGTTCCTCAGACGCCCTTTGTTGTTTTTTACTCTAAACGCTCGTGAAAGAAATATAAGAACAGTTTGATATCCTATTTAAATAAACCCATGCCGACTTGATAGCTTGTTTCTGAAGCAAATGACAACAAATCTTTGCTATATTTTATGTATGGCTTATTCTACCATTGGGAATGGGGAGTTTTTGAGTGTATCTGTAGTGGTTATTAATTCACGCAACAGTCTTTCCACAGCTAATAGGAGCTTATTTGTATAAGTGTGGAGGTGTCTGGGACATTGTATGCGTTGATGTGTGTGGGGCATTGTATGCATTGAGGTGTGTGGGGTATTGTGCGTTGAAGTGTGTGGGGTATTGTATGCGTTGAGGTGTGTGGGGTATTGTATGGGTTGAGGTGTGTGGGGTATTGTATGGGTTGAGGTGTGTGGGGTATTGTATGGGTTGAGGTGTGTGGGGTATTGTATGGGTTGAGGTGTGTGGGGTATTGTA
>JACXGK010014883.1:0-11054 GCA_016801125.1 Novumbra hubbsi | reverse complement strand
TGTATACAGGTGAGAAAGTCATCCAGTGTATACAGGTGAGAAAGTCATCCAGTGTATACAGGTGAGAAAGTCATCCAGTGTATACAGGTGAGAAAGTCATCCAGTGTATACAGGTGAGAAAGTCATCCAGTGTATACAGGTGAGAAAGTCATCCAGTGTATACAGGTGAGAAAGTCATCCAGTGTATACAGGTGAGAAATACATCCAGTGTATACAGGTGAGAAAGACATCATTGTGTCTACAGGATTCATCAAACAAGTTTATGTGCTTTATGGTGTTTAGGACAGCATTACGTATTAAGCATCTATAGACGAGTGACAAATAAACCAGAAAACCCAGCGTGTCTATGTAGTTTGTTGGGCCACCACAAACAGACAGAACCTTGGCACAGATTCTATGACTCCCTGGAACCCAACCGGCGGGCGGAAACACCTTTCTTCTAAAAGATATCTTCCAGTCCAATATCTTCCATAGGCGTTCATTTGGGTTGTTGAGGCCATAGCATATGATTCACATCATTTACGGACTCATCAACCCATTCACTGACCCCTACTTCCCCCGGAGATGGAGGCATCGCTGTCCTGGAAGAGACCATGGAATGGAATGAACCATTTCCGAGTTATTTTTTAGGTCACTTCCTGTTGCTAGTGGGCCCAACGGGTTGATTTCAACACCAATGTTTAGGTCCAGACTTGTAGTTTAAGCACTACTACTATTGTTTCTCTATGGGGACACGGTATCATCATGTGTGTTGTTAACATGATATCAATATTTAACTTGAAGTATGTCAATTTTCATGATTACCAGTACATTGGACACCCCTAATTGAAGCATCTGCATTTGTTATATCGATACGCTAATTTCTTTCCTGTTACCAGTGTGTAAGTCCATCATTGCTTCCTACCAATTCAGGGCTATTTTATGTGACTACCGACCATTCTCTGGTTGGTTATTCTGGTCTGTTCAAGGTGTTCTCCAACGACGGTGTGTTCAAGTTGAGGTTTGGGGTCAGAGGTCGGTCCCCAGGGCAACTGCAGCGCCCCACGGGGGTCACCGTGGATACGAACGGGGATATCATTGTGGCTGACTATGATAACCGCTGGGTCAGCATCTTCTCCTCCGATGGGAAGTTCAAGGTGAGAGGTTTCACATCTGAAAGCATATAGAATGTTGGCCATCACAGATGTTCCTCCAAGAATTACCCTATATGGAGCAACTGAACAACATTACTAAGTAATAACAACACTCTCTGTGGTTTTGACAGAGTAAGATCGGGGCTGGTCGTCTGATGGGCCCTAAGGGTGTGGCGGTGGACAGGAACGGACACATCATCGCTGTGGACAACAAGGCGTGCTGTGTTTTCATCTTCCAGGCCAATGGGAAGCTGGTTACCAAATTTGGAGCCAGGGGGACATCAGACAGGCAGTTCACGGGTAGGAGAAAACACCCTGCACTTTACATCGCTGCTCATTTGAGGATTTAGGACTAATGCTCGCCTAAGGCTAGGCTAGAATAGACTGAGGCGTTTCGTGGATGCAGGACTAAACAAAACTGCATTTTCATTAAGGATGTGTAGACTTGATTGACAGGGACATTCAGTCTTTGATGGGACTAATGGCTGGAAGCCTTCTGTTCATTTCAATCTCTCTTTTTTAGAAAAGAGTGGTACAAACATTTCACTGGAACCCAAGCTGAGTAAATCTGGCCCAGCGTTCAGTAAGTACTCAACAGTGTTCTAGCAGTTACTACATATTAACTTAAGTGTCCTAAACCTGCACAATGCTAGGTGTTTCCCTGAGTAACTCGTGTTTCAACAATACTGTGGTTTAGAAATGTAAAAAAACAAACAAGTGGTTGGGAACTTCTGTGAATGACTCATTTCCCCTTCCGCAGGTCCTCATTTTGTGGCGATCAACAACAAAAATGAGATTGTGGTCACAGACTTCCACAACCATTCAGTGAAGGTACATCTCACCATTCTCTCCCTTACTGTCTGTCTTTCTGGCTGTTTTTAATGCAATACATTTTGGTCCCCAAAATCTCCTCACTATTATAGTGAAACGTGTGTTTTTTGAGTGATACTTTATTTCTATGTAGCTGGTTTGAACTGCCCTGTGACTTGAGGCTTTTAGTTGTCAGCTTTAGGTCACTTCCCTTGTGACTCCCTTTCTTCCTGTACTGAAGGACATGCAACATGTTCCTCCCCCAGTGTCTAAGTCTTTTTTAATGTCTAATTCACAAAATAACACTGTGTTGTTCTGAGCAGGGACATCCTTATGACACCACAAGTAAAATATAGACAAATGTCAAGAAAATTCCAAAGAGTGTAGATAAGGGGTAATGATCATATGTCATAGTAATGTAAATGTAATAATGCCTATGACTGGTACATTCAAATATGCTAACGTACATAGAATGTGCATAGAACGTTATCAGAGCATTTGAAGTGTTCATCTGATCCATATGATCATAATTCAGTCTTGCTGGTTGGGAAGTGGCCTGGGGGGGGTTTGTGAGTCTGGAAGTGCCCTGATGCTCCGGTCACGTCTGCCAGACGGCAGCAGTGGGAACGGACCATAGCCTGGGTGGCTGTAGTCTGTTATGATGAAGGGGAGATGCGCTCTGCCGACTTCACCACCCCCTGGCGGCCCTTGTGATTAGCAGTGGGCCAGCTGCCGTACCAGGCAGTTATGGCCAAAGTGTTTGCGGACGTGCCAAACTTCTTGAGTCTCCTTGGGATGTGTAGGTGTCAGAGGAACCTGAAGCCAGGATGTCATCCGCAAACTTAAGTATGACGTTGGAGCTGTGTCGCCACGCAGGCATGTGCGGACAGGGAGTACTGGAGGGGACTGAGTACGCAGCCCTGGGGGGCGCCGATGCTCAGAGACAGTACAGAGGAGGTTAGGTTGCCCATTCTCACCACCTGGGGTCTACTCCTCAGGAAGTCCAGGATCCAGTTGCAAAGGGAGGTGTTAAGTCCCAGGACCCTGAGCTTAGGAACAAGCTTAGCAGGCACGATAGCGTTGATTTTGAGCTGCTGAATGCTAGGTACGTGTTGCCTTTTTCCAGGTGGGAGAGCATTTCATGATGATGGAGGTCAGTGTTACAGGGCGGTCATTCAGACAGGTGAAGGTTTTTTGGTACAGGGACAATAGTTTTGTCCCTGTACAGCTGGGGACTGCAGACAGTAAGGGAGGGGTTGAACATAGAGGTGAAATGCCATCTGGTCCTGGAGACTTCACTCTTTGAAGAGCTCTCCTCACGGCGACCGTGTCTAGGGACAGAGTGCCGTCGTCTGGGTCCTCAGCAAGCCTTGCAGAAAAAATGGTGTTGGTCGCCTCCAACTGTGCAAAGCAGGTGTTGAGCTATTTACGGAGAGAGGCAGCAGACTGGGCCTCATTGATGTTTCTCCCTGTTACATTTGTTACAATCAGTCATGTAACAAACGTAACATGTTTGTTACGTGACTGATTTACAACAGAGTAAATCAGGTCCATAGTGTTTACCTAAAAATGATGACGCATGCAGGTTTTGTCTCCGGGAAACTATCCGTCATATCAATGCAGTTGTGCCAATGTGTTGTACATCCTGGAAGGCTAACATGGAGCTCACGTTAGTCCTGTAAGATGTATGCTACTGCATCATATACAATATGTATATTAAAGTTATTTCTTACCTCGGAAGCTTTTCAATTCTTCACTCCTCAAATTGCTTCTATTTCTCAAAACCCATTGGAGGAGAACGCAATCGGTCTTTCCCCTTTAACCTTCCCCTTCATTAGGTTTTGAGAATGAGAAGACGAGGGAGGCCACTTGAAGTACGCAATTGAGCACAATCCCAGGCAAGACATTCCTTCAGTTGTATGTACATTTCTTGAAAACAAAATACATTCGATGTGTAACAGAATTAAGTCCTGTGAAACTACAGGCACCTGTTTGAAGCCATAAGATTGTGGTTAAGGTTAGATTTAAGTTGGAACCCGGATGTGGAGATAGAACTAGGGTTTGTGTTAGAGTACACTACTTCCAAATGTTTCCAGTCAGTCTCTATAGCTATACATGCAATACATACAAGCCATTCCATCACTCTCTCATAGGTGTACAGTGCAGATGGGGAGTTCCTGTTTAAGTTTGGTTCCCATGGCGAGGGGAACGGACAGTTCAACGCCCCGACGGGTGTTGCCGTGGATGCCAACGGGAACATCATTGTTGCAGACTGGGGGAACAGTCGTATACAGGTCAGTTAATGATGATTATATTGAGGAGTAGTTCTATTTTTCTGATGACTCAGTTTGACCTTGATGACATTGTTGTATTTCCCTGCAGGTGTTTGATAGTTCTGGGTCGTTCCTGTCCTATATCAACACCACGGCAGACCCACTCTATGGTCCACAGGGCCTGTCTCTCACCTCTGATGGCCACGTGGCTGTGGCTGACTCAGGCAACCACTGCTTTAAGGTCTACCGTTACCTGCAGTAGGCAGGACCACTGCTTCAGAGGTGGTCTAGTGCAGTTTACAATGACCAGGGTACATCCCAAATGACCTGACCTTTATAGGACACTGCTTTCTTGTGGACCATTTGGGATTCACACCAGGTTTGGTTGGGATTCCCCCCAGGTTGTTTCCACTTTATTTGGGATGTAGTGCAGATTTGTTCAGACTAACCCAAAACTATTTTCACACATTTGGGATGTACCCCAGGTCTGGGCCAGAGACAAACCAACCACAGCCAGGCCTTGGAAAAAGAAAGGTCAGATATTTGTAAAGTATTTTAAAAGTGTTTGAGATGTGCTTGCTTTAACTATTGCTTTGAGTTTGCACTTTTGGGACTATTCCATTGGTTCAGGCAAACCCAATTGAGTGCAGCACTTGAAGCAGTTGATTTACTCTATGTATTTTAATGTCTGAGTACATGGGTTATCTTTACAAATGACACAAATACAGGGGACAATGAGCTTTTAACCAGCTGTCTCATTGATTTGCACATCCGTTCAGAACCCTTCATCTGGTTAACGCTCTATGAACCGCCCAAACACCTTTTATCTCCGACCGTGTCCTTAATGGCTCCAAATGACTGTGATAACTACTTTTCAACAGGGCCTGTAGGGTTCTGGTGAAAACAAGTGCACTATAATATAGAATGGAGAGCCATTTGAGACGCGCAATGTATTTCCCTTAACTTTTGAGGTGGTATAAAGTGTGTGTATATACTGTAACTGATACTACGAAACCACACCTGGCTCAGACCAGGGTGATTGAAGTATAATAACAGACCCGTGTTGTGAAGGAGCTGGTCCTGATGCATGATGTTTTATCTTTACGTAGTCACCTCAGACAGGACGTCGGAACATTAGGAATTCAGCTGATGTTTTTCTCCATAATCTAAGTGCAATGAACAATATGTATACAGTGAAACCAACCAATCACGCAATGCTCAAGCTTTCGAAATATAATTTCTCTTTCAGATTTAAAGCCATCTCATATCAAACATCACCATCTGTGCATTGATTTGCTGTATGTACTGTATATGCAGAAATGTATATTGTGTATAATGGAGCATTTTGCTGCTTTGTGTGCTTTGATTTTTGAACACACATATCTTTTGCTTATTCCAAGAACAGCAGTCCAGCATTCCAAACTTTTTAACTAATATGGAAGCTGTCCGAAAGTGTGCTTTTTAAGAGAAGAGTTCAGCATATTTCAATATTTATTGCATAAGTGAGCAGCACAATTATCAATTTTGTTAATATTGGTTCTTTAAAACAAAAAAGCAAAAAAAATTGAAATGTTATTTGCTATTTATTTTATTTTATACACTAGCTCAACATTTACAAATTATTTTTCTAATTTGATGTTTTTGTTTTTAATGTTAAGAAATGCACGCCTTTTTTTATTTGCCAGCGAACTTTGAATTTGTAATACTTAATTTGCCAACTAAATAAATACAAATAGGTTGTGAAAAGAGTTTGAGTACATATGAAACAAATGAAGGGCTTCGTTCCAAAACGTGATATGCATTTTCCGAAATTTAGTAAATTGACATGATAGAAAAATAAAGGGTACTGTTTTGAACTCCTTATGAGATCTGAAAAACCTAATTAATTTGTTAGAAATATAGTATATATATATATTTGCAAAACGCTAAATATCAGCCATCCTCCTCAGCCATACTACTCGGTTTTACTCAGTATTTTTTTTTTTTTTTTTGTAATAACTGTAAAAATAATACATTTGTGACATAAGAAATTCCAAGTTAAATAAGAAATGACTTCTGTATTTGAAACATTAAAATGTTTGGCCATTTAGCAGATGCTCTTACTGTATTTAGAGTTGCTTACAGTTACTGCATTTATCTTCTGGTAGCTGTGAGATAACCACACTTAAAAAGGTGCTATTCCTTGAAATAGACTGAAATCAGCTTTTCTCTGTGTGATTTTGAAAATGAAAAAATACAGGGGGATAAAACACATATCTACCAAAAAAAAAAAGGTCCTGGAATTTGATCGAGAGCGAAGATAGAATTTGTTCCCTCTTTACTGGGTAAAATGTACCCGCTCTGACTTCTACTTTCAACCAAAAATGGTTATGTGACAGAGCTAGCCAAATAACCCTTTTGGAATCCTTTTTTTAAGAGTCCATATAGCACAGTCAAGTATAATAAAACAACATTCCATTCCAGCTGAACAATGGATATATAGCGTTTTGTAAAAAATAAATGTTTAAAGCACAACTAAATGTTTTAAAAGTTAGATAAGTCTTAATTCCTCCACTTGGAATGGGACCCGTTGCTTTCAGATGACACAATGCAAATGTGGAAACATATTGTTCATCGTTTTGGAAATAAACTCTTCACTTAGTGTTGTTGAACATACAAAACTAACTGCATTATGTATTTTACTGACTTCTGGTTTTGAGTCTACAGCACATCTAAAGTTGCATTACATAGATTGTTTATTTTCAGAAGCTGAAGCCACAGAGTGAACATTTCAACAACTTCAGTATGTGTTGAATGACAGGAGTTATAATATTTCCTTGCCTGGTTATCACAATTTAATATAACTTTTTAACATTCTTGTCAACGGAAACATTAGCATTAGTTGAGCTGTAGTACTCTCACTCCCCCTGGTGTTCACTTCCTGTAACAACATAGAACCATTGGTGCCACAATAGTCCTCTCCCTCTCTGACAACACGATGCCAAACAGCAACAAGAAAGACATGAGTAGCCAGCCACCGGTTGTTTTATTGAGGAGTGTTACACGCAGTATAACCACTATCTGTAATGTTGTGTTTCAACCATATGTCACTCAATCTTCTTTCTGTTTTCTGTGTGAATATGCACTGGTAATAAAAGCACATGATTTATAGAGTTACTGAGTGTCAGTTATGCTTTCCTTTATACATTCTATGAAATGGGAAACATTTATCCTTTTCTTTTAGTGAGTGTCCCTGTTGGTGACCAGGACTATCAACTGGGTCACATTTAGGAGACACAAAACATTTTTTATTTCCAAAGGAACGTACACTGAACAAAAATGCAACAATTTCAAAAATGTCACTTACAGTTAATGCAAGGATTGCACACATTTGTGAACATGATTTGAGAGATTTCAGCTCTTGTGACATGGTACCAAAGGATGTAAGTGAAGGCAACCGCGGTTCAGATTGAACACTGGTTAAGCTCATACTGTTCCATGAAGTCCTTAAGCATGTTGCATTGCTTGCGGTTTATAGTAACCTTACACTTCCTTTCATCTGGAATCTCCTCGATCCACATCTCATTACTCAGGATATAGACAGGACTAAGAAAGAAATCATTTAGATTGTTATTGACATGAATGTCGCACTGTTCATTGATCTTGACAGTCAACATTTTGCTGCACAGTCTCTGCTCCAAATTCGGTTCAATTCAATATTGTAGTAGATTATCTACGCTGTTGTTTTTACCAGATGATTATCATTGGCTTACAAAGGGCTCTTTAAACCCCCAAGACAAGTGTTACGTCGCCCTGTCTTGTTGTATAGTGAGGTGGGGAATTGGAATGGAAGACCTTTTTGTGTCCCAAAAGGCTGTTCTACACAGAGTAGAAACACCCATGGCATCCTGTTTTAAAGTTATGTACCGTAGAGAAGATAGTAGTGAAGATCGGCTACCAGAGAGCATTACTTACTTCCCACCGTAGTCAAGGATGTCAGAAATGGTCCCGTCTCTCCCCATGATCAGGTAGTTACTGTCAGTCTTCATGTGAACCTCATCACAGGCTTTACGTTTGATCATGTTTCTCTGAGCTCCACTATGCACTTTGTCTTTACCTGGCATAACAGATAAAAATCAATGATATAAAGGAAACCAAATATGGCAAAGTCATTATAGAGAATAGGGTGCCTATTTGGGACGCAGGCTGTAATGTTGTGAAGATTGGTATAACACTCACTTGTCTGTAGGATTTTAGTCATCAATGTTGTATAATAGGTGAAGACTCCATCTTCGTAGGATTGAACAATCTTGACTGTGTAAACTATCAAAAAGAAAATGGGAAGTGTTATCAGTACAGAGTACAACAGCGGAAGGGGAAGGCTTTTGGGTTAGAGGTACTCACCATAATTGACTATGGGAGCGAAACACGCAAAGCTGCTGCGAGTCTCTTTCTCCATATTCTCACTAAACGCGACCTTCTTCTTTGGGCAGCCGCCTGACACAAGAAATAAAACATACGGACTAGCACATTTTTAAACTGGAGGAATGCGTTCCTGAAAGAAACAAAGCTGTTCCCGTACCCTCTGCACAGGAGCACACATTGTCTTGACAGATCTTCGAGATCATCTCGCTCTTCTCGGGGGCACTGTAGAACACTGTGCATCTTCTCTCTGAGTGGACGCAAAGTATTAGCAAGCTGGCACCCAGGGACCTCACGCATAGCCTGCCCTGTGCCGAAGACGTTAGCATACCGGGGTTGTAGTAGTCGTAGACCACCGCAGCAGCCGGTTGCACCAGGCCCATGGGACTGAGCTGTTTCACACGGAATTGTACACACTGCGGTTCCTCCGTGATCTGGAATACACAAACACAACACATCTGAGGGGAGAGAAGGCCACCTTGACGAGAAGGACTCTAGGACTCGACAAAGAACTTTTGTGATTCCCTCTTGACACACTTCACGTTAGTCATAAGCAGTAGCTCTTAAGACGTCATTGGGAATCAGTGTTTTTACCTTAGCGAAGTAGAGGAATACTTTGTTGGGGGAGACGTCATAATGGTCAATGTATTTCTCTGTGCCCTTTACACTCTAGATGAGAGGAGACGAAAAATAGTTAATAGTCCACATTTGAATCGGGGTTAAACAAAGGTGTACTGGCACTTTTTACTTTCTCTCCTTCATAGCATTGACTATGCCGAAAGCCACTGTACTTCTTTGAGTTAAATGTGCTCACTACTAATGATGGTAATCCCTCCTAGCCATCCTAACTATCTTTCAAAAAGAACGCACTAACTCTAAGTCAGTCTGGATAGTCTGATAAACGACTACAGTGTGAATGCACCTCCTCCAGATCCTGTATGATAGGTTTGAGTCCACTCAGCAGGGAGATATCCACGTTGACCATGCCTACGGATATACCGCTGGTCAATCTAGAGGAGGGAATAAGAGCGAGAACATATACAGTACAGGAGAACCATGTCACAACTCCTACACAAACGCACAAACCTGTACTCACCCTACACGACCTGTACTCACCCTACACAAACATTGTAGACTAAAGAGCTCTCCCTCTCCTCCTCCTGAGGTGCATGCCGCTTCCTGCGTGTGCGCAGGTCAAACCATTCCACCCTCCTCGTGGGCTCATCATTAGGGTCCTCATTCTCCTCATAGTTATAATAGTCGTCCAGTTTAGGACCATCCGCCTCTTTCTCTATAATATTCCAAGTTATAAACACGTTAACACATTCAAGCCCATCGTCCTTGGTCTTTGTAATATTAATAATTATAAACACGTTACACATTTACAACCACCTTATGTTTTCGAGCAGCTGTAAATCTGCTTCATATTTTCAGACGCTGTACTTACTGCTGTATGTGACCTCTCCCTCTACTGAGACACTGAAAGTGTAAAGACCACAGAATGTGCCGATACTATCCAGAGTCCTGTAAGTGTGGACCACCTGGACACAGTAAACAAGCACGGTGAACATATCCATTGAGATTTAGCGTAGCCTTACAACGTTCTAATCATCATTGTAATCATTCGGGAGATACTAACTGTTACAGTCCCATTTCCCTCTCCTTCTGTGTTAATGGTGATCTGGCTTCCCGGTTTCACCTGAATTTCACGCACGCCAGACAACACACCGGTTGGTCAATGTGAAACCGTGTTTGAGTAGGGTAGTTGTGAATCAAAGAAATGCCTGAAACTCACCTGAAAGGCGGGTATGGTCAGGGCGTTGCGCTTGGTCATTTCAACTTTCTGCTTCCTGTTTTGTTGACAAATCTCAACGTTAAGATTCAAGCCCTGGACATCAACGGTCTGGATGCTGTACTTAGCTAAAGCCTCCAGAGCTACAACGGTATCCTGTTAGGCCAAGAGAAAGCAAGAGTTACTATCAGGTTGATGGAGAAATAAGGGGCTAAACGAGAAAGTGGCCAGGGGCACAAAAGAAGAAGGATAAGAAGAGAATGACTAGGGCAGGAGTTTCTCCTGATGTTCCGCTTGTAACATGTACCTGAGTAGAGCGGAAGCCTCCTCCGTACTGCCTCTGCTCGGTGAGCCAGCGAGCTATACGTGTGGCATAGGCCAAGTCTCCCTCTGCCAAGGTCTGCAGCAGACTGTAGGATGTGGTCTCTACAGACAGGGCATTGGCCTGGAGCTTTGTCCCGTTACCCGGAGTCACAGAATCAGTCGCCTTCCAGTGACATGTATCTGTCTCTGTAATCAAAATTATCATGCTAATTAGTGACATGTATCTGTCTCTGCATAGGAAATGATCATGCTAATTAGTGACATGTATCTGTCTCTGAATAGGAAATGATCATGCTAATTAGTGACATGTATCTGTCTCTG
>JACXGK010014882.1:0-11156 GCA_016801125.1 Novumbra hubbsi | reverse complement strand
GGGGGGGGGGGGGGGGGGGGGGGGGGAGCTGACAGCCAACACTGAATCGGAGGTCCAGTGCTGTGCAAACTGCCAGAACTTTCCCAAAACACGCCTACGGCAACCACTGCCTGTTTGAGGTGTGTGACGGAACTCCGGGGAGGCTGCTCAATCACATTGTATCTCGGACAACTCATTCACCCAACCGCCCTCCCATCCCTGATCCTATTAAGAGCTAAATATGTCAGAGGTAGACGGCTTACCTGTTGGCTGATGAAGGATTACATTTGATACTGTCTATCACCTTGTAATGCCTCCCGCCTCAATCATTGCAGAACACTGGCATGAAGAGTTTCATGCAAGAACCTTTTTGGACTTTTTGGTAAGTTATAGATATTATATATCATTGAACTCACACAGTCACCGTTACCCAAAAATCTGATCTCACCTATATTTTTAGGCACTGTTTACGCTATATTGTTTTAAAAAAAAAAAGTAAAATATAAAAGTATATGAAATGCTTTGACCGTTGTTTAAGTCTCTGTCTGGCATCTTTTTACATACCAGTGCAGCAATGCAAGAATGTTTTCACACCCTTGCGGCTCACACAGATGCCATTTTATGAACAACAGACCCCTATTAATTAAACACAGTGCTATACATGCAAGATGAAGCCACAGCAGATTTGCTTAATTGATGTCATACAAACTGGGGCTGCCAGCCAAACATTACACAATCTGGCTGTTATAAAGCCACTCTGCTGCCAAACTATACAGATGGGACAATATGATGTCATTCCATTTCAGAATGAGGGCAACTAAAATTCAAGTATGTGTTGTTATTAAGCAAAGCCAGCCCCTCCCATGTATGATACAATCCATTGCCAAAAATATGAAGACACTTGCTTGTCGAACATCTCTTCGCCACAAAATCATCTAGAATGTCATTGTATGCTGTAGAAGACATCTCTTTCCTGGAATTAAAGCGCCTAACCTGAATCATCAAAACAGCCCCAGACCATTATTCCCCATCCATCCAACTAGGCAAAACGCATTCTGGCATAAGACATTCTCCTGGCATCTGCCTAAACCAAATTATTTCGTCAGACTGCCAGGTGGTGAAGCATAATTCCTCAACCTAGACAACATGTGGCTCCAGAAATCCATGGTGGCGAGCGTTATACCTCACCATCGAGCATTGCTCATGGTGATCCAGGCATATGTGTGGCTGCTCATCCACGGAAACCCATTCAATGAAGCTCCCGACAAACATCATCCACCGAAACTCATTCAATGAAGCTCCTAACAAACATCATCCACAGAAACCCATTCAATAAAGCTCCCGACAAACATCATCCACGGAAACCCATTCATTAAAGCTCCCGACAAACATCATCCACGGAAACCCATTCAATGAAGCTCCCGACAAACATCATCCACGGAAACCCATTCATTAAAGCTCCCGACAAACATCATCCACGGAAACCCATTCAATGAAGCTCCCAACAAACATCATCCACGGAAACCCATTCATTGAAGCTCCCGACAAACATCATCCACAGAAACTCATTCAATGAAGCTCCTAACAAACATCATCCACAGAAACCCATTCAATGAAGCTCCCGACAAAAACATCATCCACGGAAACCCATTCATTAAAGCTCCCGACAAACATCATCCACGGAAACCCATTCAATGAAGCTCCCAACAAACATCATCCACAGAAACCCATTCAATGAAGCTCCCGACAAACATCATCCACGGAAACCCATTCATTAAAGCTCCCGACAAACATCATCCACGGAAACCCATTCAATGAAGCTCCCAACAAACATCATCCACGGAAACCCATTCAATGATGCTCCCGACAAACATCATCCACATCATTTCTTGAGCTTCCAGAGGCAGTTTAGAATTTAGTAGCTGGAGAAATTGTAAAACCAAATCTCTCCTTACAATGTAATAATAGGATATGTTGGATTATCATTTAAGATATAACAATGAAGTGAAATGACACTTTTTTTAAAGTAAGGAAATAAGTAATCTGTGATAGCATGAAAAAAACATTTATTTTCATAATAAACATACAGTACATTAGAACGTAAAAAAAGTGCAATATGCATTCAAACTACAGCAAATTAACAGTACAAAAAAATGACTGCATACTTAAGTGGAGCAACCTATCATTGTGATCTTTATTAAAATGGTTTGATTTTGTGTCTATGAGAAGCTTCATAAACCATCTATTGACATGACACTTTGCTGCTCTGACCTCACTGTACCTCTCTGCTGGTTCTCCTAAAGGGGCCATACATAGGAACTAACAGAGACCACAAACACACAAACATGATTGACAGATTCAATGGTGTATATCTATTTATAACACCCACAGAACTTTGGTCTTCTCCCCCATTTCATTGTACAAATGAGTTTAGATTCAAAATCCAATCTTGGCAACTATGCTAAAAAAATGTATGCAAAAAGGAAAACTAAAATGAAAGTGAAAAGAAGCACAATGATAGAATGTTCAATGAAAATTTTACAATAACCCATTGAAGTACAGTGCAGATTTAAAGTTTGGTAGCATTATACAAATTTGTGCTGTATTTTTTCATATTATCAAACTCTGCAACTTAAAGTAAAACAGTAAGTCTCATTCTTTTACAGTGGAATTGCCCAAAACCAGACAACAAAATCCTGTTTCGTCCCTTAAAAGAAGAGAAAGAAAAAATAATTATAAATGCATGGTCACTGGCATATACTAAAGGGAGGAAAACTTTACCACAGTGTCCAAACAATTATCTATCCAACTCTTTCTACAAAACCCTCTGCAACACAGTCAGCGTCAGAGATCTATGTCTCTGGTCTCATGGCTAAGGCACTTGTGTGTTTCGTTAAATCAAACCTACATGCAGGTCAACTAACGGCTCACACACTCATATCGCACTAAAGACCCTCAATTTTACTGGTTGAAGCATCCGATGCAAAGTGGCAAATACCTGGAAGGGAATTAACGAGTAGGAACTTGAGCAGCCCAAAACAAAGGTAGCCGTCCATTTTGAAAAGTTCCAAATAGATTACCATGCATAAAGGGTGCATGATGTGTGCTCTCACACACACACACACACGACACATTCACCCACCTCAGAACTGCTCTGCTGTCCCGAGATGTTAATCGGGAAGTAACTCTACGGTTGTACTCACTAGATCTAAATTCTATTGCACAGCCAGAAGGAAAAACACCAACTAAACCCTCATTCTCTAATGGAAGCAACAAGGGCAAATACTAGAGAAAAACACTGGAGGCACATCTACAGCACGGAACGTGTACATATTACATACCAGGAGTATCTGTGCAGCACACCAAATGCACACATTTAAACAGTATATTTTCCTTGGTATTGCATCACAGGTGTGATTACGGTATGCATGTGCTTTGACATACCATTGACAGGGGCAAATGGGTCAGCAAATGGAAAACGTTCTTTGATATCAAGATCTTAGTGTCTGTTCGGGTTGTGTCTCAAAGAACCGAGATCTAATCAGAGACCAAAAATAAAAACAGGCAATTCATTAAAGAACATCCGTTGATACTGCTCACAGTAACAGTGAGTGAGTCATGGAGAACCAAGTGTGCAATCAGTATTACCAGACACATACAGCAATGTAATGTCATAGACAACTGTTCAAATATATTGAAATACAGTACATTATGTGCTCTCATACGTGTCGCAGAAATGCATGTGCAATATGAACCTATTCATTTGTTTAAGTTTTTTCTCTCAAATTGTTCACAGTAATCATATAACCTCTCTATCATGTACAACCAAACACAGAATAAAAAACAAATCTCGAAAGCAAATATTTGACTGCAAAATAAGTGTAAACATACTTAAGAAGAAAAGAAGCTATGGCAAAGTAACAAGATGTTCAATAAGAACCTCTAATCCTTTGACTGACAGTATACAAAGACCCACCAAGTGGAATGAACTGGGTGACATGAAACATAAGTTCAACATTTTCAGGTAAACAATAGAGAAAAATGAAAACAGTGGTGAAACAAAAGTGAAACAGGGAGGGGAAAATGGATGGAAGTGGAATGACACTTGGATCTTGTGACCTAATGCATGAGAACTGGTGTGACCTTCCAGAGTCCCACAGAGGAAATAAAGAAAAACAGTCTCTGGAACATAAAGAATTTATACGACTCCCAAAGTAACTGCTAATAAAACGTATTCTACAGCACAACTTGGTTCTCAGACAGTTCTTAGAAGCGATAAAAACAACATGATGTTCAGCATGGATCAAAGTGTTTAACATTGAGTTCTCTGCTCAACATATACAACTGACACAGAGCAGTTTGAATGAGATTAGTGTTCACAGAAGCCAGCAGTTATCCACAAGCTAAGCAAAATCACGAGTGGGATCTGACCTCAGGGCAGTCCGGTGTCAGAAAGATACCGCCCAACTATACTTTTAAACCCGGTATTAGACACGGGCTAAAACATGGGGAACCGAGGGCAGAACGGAGCAGCAACATTTGGCTGTCAACGTCTAATTTCCACTGTTACGTATTGTAGCTGAAAATCAGTTGAGGTTTGGCTGTGTGTTAGGGTTAAATACGCAGTGCTCCACAGACTATAAACCTGTCATCCACTGAATACCCTGCATATAACATCTTGTAGAGATTTAACATAACTGCCCATAGTGATTGGATAGAGATACAACATAGGATTGCCAAGACACAGTAAATTACCTTCTCTCTTCAACCACATTTCAAGCGACACATCACTGAGGTGTCAGAGGTAGAATTGTCCTAAAAAATGTGTGGACTTTTGGACACCCCCCATTTGGTGTGTCCAAAGGTTTGACTGGTACTGTATATCTAGACATTCTGACTGGGAATGTTTAAAAGACATTATAGCATGAAAGACATGCAAATCGAGGAGAAATACCACTGACTTTTGGGACAAAAGTAGAACCATGACTCAGTACGTAAAGGAAAGAGCTATAGTGTTTTCGTTTTTATCTTCTCTTATTATTAATATTGTTTTAAAATGATTCATGGCATTCACTTGGCTAATCCCAAAATATTTTGATTAACGCTTTTTATGCATTTTCCAACCTCAAATTTAAATTCTTATTGGACATTTAAATGTAATATCTAATGTGACATCAATAACAACCTCCATACTTGAAAATAACAGAGAAAAGAAAAAGAAGGTTTCTTTGACCCGTCACATGACAGCCATTATGAGGTGCAAACTGAAAGAATGGTGCTCAGCCTGTCATCTGTCCATTCCACCTACAGAACCCAAGACAGTGGAGCCAAAATCAATTACAGCTTCTTCACTCAGCACATACTGATACTTCAGCAACTCCATTCCACCTACAGAACCCAAGACAGTGGAGCCAACATCAACTACAGCCTCTTCACTCAGCACATAGTGATACTTCAGCAGCCGCATTCCAAATGATAGAGCCAATCAATAAAACCTGGTCAACACAAAAACAGCTCGAACATAAAAAACACTGCAATAATATTAGCCAATGGTGAGGTAAACAAAACCTTTCATTTTAAAGTCTGCGATTTGAAAAGACAATCTGCACCTGGAAGGCAGACTGTATGATGATGATCTCTAGGCAACTAGAAAGGCAGGGAATTTGACTTTTTCAAAGTCATTTTTTTTGTCCTAATGGAGACCAGGTCTTCTGTATGTATTCATCTTTGCACACAAAATCATTGCACTCCGTGCAGGATCAGCCTTAAACTAAGACACCATCTGGACTATAAAATAATATTTGGATTCTGTTACTTCTTCCTTGAAGTGGATTTATATTAATATATATTTATATTATTCAAATGTTTATTTATAGATGTATAGTTCTATATACACACAGACATTGTTTTAAGGCGGTCCCAGTTCCCACTCCAAGATGTGTGAAACCTCCAGCTCAGATTAGTGGGATGGGGGGGGGGGGCTGTGTGAAGCAGTGTCCATCCAGTACGTCAGCTTCTGGGCCCCCCAGACAGAGCTCTCTCTGGAGTGGTCTGGCCCCTGCGTGTTCGAGGCTGAGACAAAATAAAGTCGGAGGAAGAGGAGAAGCTTGCAGGACACTCCCATTCCAGACCTGGCTCCGGAGAAAGTGGGAGGAGCATGAGGGTGCCTGTGTCCGAGGAGCAGACAGAGCACAGGTCTTCTGAGGAGAAGTTGAGGCCGCCCAGCTTGGCCAGGGAGTTGGAGCGTTTGAGACGCGAGGGCACCGTGAGACCGGCCAGGCGCATGCGGGTCTCGATCTCCTGAGCCCTCTGGCGTACCATGCCCGGTTTGCCCCTCACGCTGCGGATGCTGTCACTGCTAGAGCTGCGGGTCAGTGTGGAGCCATGGGGGGAGGAGGTGGGCGTCATCCCCCCAGAACCCACTGCGCCCAGCAGGGCATCGTTAGTCGGCGGAACCATCAGAGGCTCCAGGGACACGGAGCACCCCGCGTGGAAGTCTCCTGGGCAGCTTGAGGCCTCTCTAGGAGAGGGGCCCTCCCTGGCCCCCGAGGCGGGAGTGTCCAGAAGTTCCACAGGGTGAGGACCCTCCTGGGACAGGCCTGACAACCTCTCCAGCCTCTCTGCCCTCCGACGAACCAGCCCTGACCTCTGGAGCTGAACTAGAGTCTCCTGCTGTGCCAAGTAGCAGGCCACGCCCGGACTCTTCTCCTCCAGGCTCGGCGGCTCTGGGACGGGGAGAAGCACAGATACCCCTAAACGTTTCCCGTCCTCAGCCTCCCCTTCCAGAGCACTGGCCCTGGCCTCAGACATCAGGGAGAACTGGGCCTCTTTGGCATCGACAAGAGGTGTTAAGATGGAGGACGCACATTTGGCACCGTCACAGAGAGAGCCACAGTGGCCCAGCAGGCTGGGGGACGAGGGGGAGGTGTCAATGGGCACAGTGTGGAGGGCTGCAAGGTTAAGGCAAAGATGTGCATCCTGGGCCAGTGAATCCACTCTATGGACCTCTGACTGAGGAACGGCTGAAGGCATAACTGGGTATGGGGGTGTGGAGACAGCAGCACCCTAAACAAAGAGGAAACAAGTGAGAATTAACCAAGAACGACCACGCCTTGGGCAGTTTGGCTATCAATTCCACACGAGCTACTAAATTCAGGTTTGAAAATCACAAAGAAAGGAAGAAAAAAAGCCACATACTCTGAGACTGGACGAGTTGTCAAAGTGGTTGTTGTTGTTGGAGTTCTGGTTCAAGGTTACCAGGTCAAGAACGCGCCCCTCCACCCCCTCGTCTTCCGGAACCATCTCTACCTCGCCTTCAGCATCCCCCATTAATCCTCCTGGCTGCGCTAGGGCCTCCATTTCAGCCTCCTCCTTCTGGGCCTCCTCCTCATCCTCCTCCTCCACCGTGCTGAACTCCAGGCGGAGGCGCAGCTCCTCCAGGGGCTCCGGTCCCCGGCAGCACGTCTGGGCCGCGGTGCCCTCCCCGGCCAGCCCGAAGTGGGGCAGCGGCAGGCCCTCGTCGTCCAGGAGGGCGTCCCGCTCCACGTCCTCTATCTCTATGAAGACCTGCTCCGTGTTCAGAAGAGGCGGCGCTCGCACCGGCGTGGAAGGGCCACTGTCCAGGGCCGAGTCGGAAAGCCTGCGGAAGTAGTAGTTGTTGTAGGCGGGGTCCACCTCCAGGCTGAACATCCGGCAGGGGGAGGGGGGTCGCGTGGCCCCCGTCTCCTCCAGGGCCCCTTCGCAGCAGGGGGGCAGCCCAGGCTCGGGGGTCTCGTTACCGCGGCCCCCGCAGCACGGCGGGCCCTCGTGGGGGTCACAGTCCGGGTCGGGCCGGTCAGGGCGCCACAGCTTGTTGTGCCGCTGCTTACTGGAAGAACAACAGGCAAGAGACATGAGGCGCGGCACGACTCTGCCAGAAGGTCGGCCCTGGTTTATCCAGGCTCGGGTAGTAACCGTACCTGGCATCCAGGATGCCCTCGTACTCAGCCAGCTGCCTCATGAAGCCCGAGTTGGGCCGGGTGATGCTCCTCTTCTGCTTGACAAAGTTGTAGGCCTTCTCCAACGACCAATCGTACTCCTTCATGGCGTAGGCGATAACGGTGGAGGCCGAGCGGCTGACTCCCATCTTACAGTGGACCAAACACTTGGTCTGGTTCCTCCTGGTGGAGTTCAAGGAAATGCGGGGTGGTTAGAAAAGAATCCACAGGCAGTTTGTTCACTCGATCAAAGACGCCGTTCATCAACAGAGGCAAAGGTGACAACACACTATAGGTTGCTGGTGGTAACCGTATTCAGCTCCTGTCTTCAGGACAACTTGGACCCGGTCTCGTGTCATCTTGGTCAAGCCAATCAGGTCTCTGGAAGCTATTGTTGTCGTACACCAAGGAAAAACTTCGAAACGATGCAGTTCCCACTTCTGACCTAAAGCCACTTCTACACTGAATAAACTAATAGATGGGCGTCCTTTATTACCCTTGTCCCTCCCCCCAAACGTGTCTCCCTTCTAACGTGTCTCCCCTCTACTGCGTCTCCCCTCTACTGCGTCTCCCCTCTACTGCGTCTCCCCTCTACTGCGTCTCCCCTCTACTGCGTCTCCCCTCTACTGCGTCTCCCCTCTACTGCGTCTCCCCTCTACTGCGTCTCCCTCCAAAGCGTATCCCTTCTAACATGTCTCACCCCTAACAGGACTTACTTTGCTTTAACAATAAAGTTGTATGTCTCGTTCCAGTGTGCCAGAAGGTCTGTAGCCTCTTCGTCATAGACCCGTATGTTGTGGTAGGAGAAGGTTCCTGGGAAGAAGTTATCTATCTCCCTGGTGACGTTCAGGATATAGCCCACCCTAGTTAAGAGACTAATGTGTTATTGAATGAAACAGACACTATCCCATAATATTCTCACAACATTGTGACTCTCCTTAATGAAAAATCCTATTTTTCGATTACACACAATTAGGCAAACAATTATTTTACATATAAAATGTTCGGAAGCTAGAAGAAACATTTTCTCACCCAGTGTCCTGAAGTTCCTCCAGATTGGAGGCGTTCCATTCGGATCCCTGAGAGAAATGTGTCAAAGTGCCCAACTGACTACACGTAAATACACATAAACATTCACCCCCAGGTGCACCGTGAGGTCAAAATATTGATCTTCCACATGGACTCTTTTAAGTAGTATCATACAAATATCATGGTATAAAAAAGGCCAATTGTCACTGAGACAAATAGATTATCTGACCAAAAAGAAAAGTCCAGCTGACTAACCAGGTAGAGGTGGTCAAAGATGAGTGTTGCCTTGTCCATCTGGCCCAGGATCAGAAGCATTTCATTGTCAATGAACTCTTTGTACTGCATCAGGTTACAGTTCATATGCAGCTCCAACTCCGTTCGGATCTGAGACCCAAGCAAATTCAGAAATAAAAACAAAAAAAGGACTGAAGACTACAAAACAGGTCTGTAATAGCAACGATTTGGTTTCCAGCACCATGTCCCAGAAGGCAGTCCACATACTCCAGCATTGACCCAGGTGACAGAACAGCACTATAAATAGATGCTCACCTGTTTAGAGGTGACGTTCTCCAGGTCCTGGTACATCATGATGCTTCGGAGTTTGGCTTTGATAAGGCACTCTGTCCGCTCCCTCTCCGTGGGCCTGCATCCGCATTGACAGGCAGAGGCTTCTTTAGCATACTACTCCACTCTCAGTCAGCAGTCAGCAAACCAAACCAACACACCGTTCCTATACATGTCTGTACATTTACACCGGGGCGATGAGAATGAACTCCCTGGAGAAAGGATCTTTCTACATATGTTACTTTGTGTTCTGAAGAGCGGAAACAAGTGACGTTTCTAGTAGACTGACTTGTCGACAAACATGGTGGGAGAGTCTGGCCGCAGAGTCTCCAGGTCCCTCATGGCGTTCCACTCGTTGATGCAGCTCTGCTCCGACGCGATGCAGCTCTCGTAGTAGCCCGTCCAGGTGAGGGCCATGCCCCCGGGGAAGTAGTTGTACCTGCGGGACACGTCGCACGCCTTGTGGAGGATCTGCAGCGCCGACCTGGGTTCGGAAAAGAGGCTGCGGTCAGAGTGGGTCAATCGACGTTAACCTCATGGAACGAATGTGGTGCAACTAAACCACACTTTAAATGGTGATTGAGATTATATTAATGAATGAATGGCAAACTTTTTAGGGATGTCATCGGCAAAACACTTTGAAACAACCACTGATTTTAAAAATGTACTCGTAAAATAAGTCAGAAAGTGTCCAACAGATGGCGTATTGAAATTCCTCAGCCTTGTCCTTCGTTTTGATATGGGCCCCCAATGTACTGTTGTGGGTTAGTTTTATTAGGAATAATGTCCCGAGCATTCATTCATTTCTACACTGACGTCTACTTACCACATGGCCTGTACAGACACTGGTTTGAAGACGTGATTCCGGCTCACTGTGTTCACACTAAAACCCCTGAGGGAGACAAAACATAACTCTCTGAGGACACACACTAAAACCCCCTGAGGGAGACAAGACATAACTCTCTAAGGACACAGTAAAACCCCTGAGGGAGACAAAACATGACTCTCTGAGGACACAGTAAAACCCCTGAGGGAGACAATACATAACTCTCTGAGGACACAGTAAAACCCCTGAGGGAGACAAGACATAGCTCTCTGAGGACACACACTAAAACCCCTGAGGGAGACAAGACATAACTCTCTAAGGACACAGTAAAACCCCTGAGGGAGACAAAACATGACTCTCTGAGGACACAGTAAAACCCCTGAGGGAGACAATTCATAACTCTCTGAGGACACAGTAAAACCCCTGAGGGAGACAAGACATAGCTCTCTGAGGACACACACTAAAACCCCTGAGGGAGACAAGACATAACTCTCTAAGGACACACTAAAACCCCGGAGGGAGACAAGACATAACTCTCTGAGGACACAGTAAAACCCCTGAGGGAGACAAAACATGACTCTCTGAGGACACAGTAAAACCCCTGAGGAAGACAAGACATGACTCTCTGAGGACACAGTAAAACCCCTGAGGGAGACAAGACATGACTCTCTGAGGACACAGTAAAACCCCTGAGGGAGACAAGACATAGCTCTCTGAGGACACACAGTAAAACCCCTGAGGGAGACAAGACATGACTCTCTGAGGACACAGTAAAACCCCTG
>JACXGK010014881.1:0-11231 GCA_016801125.1 Novumbra hubbsi | reverse complement strand
GTGAGTTGCTCTGCAGCCTGAGACCAGTGAGTTGCTCTGCAGCCTGAGACCAGTGAGTTGCTCTGCAGCCTGAGACCCGTGAGTTGCTCTGCAGCCTGAGACCAGTCCAGAGCTGCTGTCGCTGCGTCAGTCTGATATTGTTATATAGTGATATAGTGTTTCCTCCATTTTGGATGAGGTGTTCCATAAAGTGTCACAGAAGCCTCCATAACTACACAGGAGTCTCATAGCATCAGACTCCTGCATCAGACACAGTCACTAGCTCGCAAAACACACACACACACACACACACTTTGACAGACAGGATTTGTGTCCGAGGTCACTGTTCTAAAAATGAGAGCTTAGGCCTAAATCCTGCTCACACACACCTAAATCTCGTTCACACACACACCCTGGAACAGCATACTGCACAAACCTTGCTCTTGAGCTAAGCCGACCTAAAAATAGGCCCCTCTCATCACTATGCGTCTAACCTCCGTCTAAAACCCTGAGGAGCTGGAGCGTTAAGCTTTTAAAGGAATGCCTTCACAAACCGCTCTGTTGTTGTTTAGCAGGGCTTCCCTTGTCTTGGCTAATCTCTTTTCTCTCAGGATCAAATCAAATGAATACATCTCCACTTCGGTGCGTTCAACAGAGCTCCATTCCGGCAGGCCAAGACTGACCAAAACACTGATGGAGTTGTTCAAACAACGTTAGAGCGACGCAATGCACACCGGAACTGACAGAAACAAAGTAAGTGTGTCTGAGAGTCAGGCTAGTGGTGGATATGTGAAGTGGTCCTACAGATCCATTGTCTTTCTCAATATCTGTTCTAGTTGATTGGCTGCTGTGCTATGCTGGACTGGCCTGTGATGGTAGCAGCTGCAGCCAAACACAGAACCCGGATCAGATTACGCTATCTACAGTCCTGACCTTAACCATGCGTGACAAAATGCTTTAAGGTGCTTCGAATGGGTTGGTCCACCATGTGGAAAATAGGTAATTAACATGTACATTACGCTTTATTCAAAACTAAACCGACCCTCCCCCACTCACAACACAGTCCGGATTCACACTATGGGACCTCTTCCCTTTTGATTTCATCCGCCAGTTTCAAATGACATTTTCCTTATTAAAAACACTGCGTAGCTCACAGTGATTTGGTTGGTACAAATACACCCCACACTGCTCAGTGCACGTTTTCTCACAGAAACAAAAAAGGTACACAATTTGTATTGCTCCTTTACTGGTTGTAGGCCAGTGTGAAGGATGTAGAGGGATTGAACTTCATCATGCTGTCTGGCCACATGGCCTTAAGTACCATTGCTGGGGTAGGGGGCACTGGACAACTGGTGTATTACAACCAACTCCTCTAGATGTACTTGTAGCACGCAGAGAGGACTTTTGCGTGTCAAATGTTCACAGAGGTTTTAGACCTGTCTAAACATGTTACAGTAGGCCCAATGCCCAGTCAGTACACACAACAAACACACACCCTAAACACACACTGAAACATACCCACTGGAGAAACCCACGTTCACACTGGCTATTTGCAACATAACCTGATCCTGTCAATATGATGAATGTGTTGTTTCGCATTGGTCTTACAACACCTGATTTTCCAGACCTGATTTTCCAGTAAAGGCACTTGCTATCTGCATGAAAACCAAATATCACCTAAACAAAGAGCTAATTCATTATATTGTAAACCGCTCCATTCTGTTGTTTAGAATCATATAAATGTCTCTCTCTCGTTTTACGAAATTGTTTAATTACCAAAAAGTCTCAACACCATTAACATGCAATTTGAGTGCAACTGGAATGAATTTTTTATTAGATTGCAACTTGAATGCAAATGTAATTAGAATGCAACTTGAATGCCAATGTTACAGTTGACTGAGCACCAAAGACACAACTGAACAAACAAACAGACCCAGTTACGGGATTCTAATGCATTAATTGGGACACGAGGCCTGTTGATCCCTATTTATTTACCATAATCATCGTTCTGATGTGTCATCTTCGTCATCCTACAATGAGAGACTCAAACCCACACGCACATTAGCTGAGGAGGCGGACTCGCTTACAATACGTAAAATAAAATACACAGCACAGGATATGTGGATGTCATTGCAGGGAACACCTGCAGCATAATGGGAACCGTGAAACGTGCATTTCACTGGTTCTGTAATAAACATATTTCCTGACAAATGCGGAAGAGATTCTATTAGCAATTATTGCATGTAGCCTAGTGACCAAACTGCAAGTGACAACATTATGTTAGCATTTAGTACGTCAACATACACATGGATGACATATAATTGTTGCCGTCTCTCTATAAGAAATCAAAGCCCAGTGTGTGTGTGTGCGTGTGTGTGTGTGAGAGAGAGAGATTGAGAGAGAAAGAGATGTGTGTCTGCGTGTGTACCCAGAGACAACTCTAAACAGAGGACCAACACACCGACGAGATACAATATAACCGCAGCGTGTAAAAAAAAGCAACGTGACACTTACTTTCCAATGACCTCACACAGCTCGTACACATCTTCAAACAGTACGTCGTCGTCCGCCATGGTCCAACAAGGCTGGGGAAATAATTCCCCCAAAATCTTTTCCGAAACGTATGTTCCAAAGCAAATAACCACAATCAACTGAGGTTTAATGTGTGTAAAAACAAATGGTCTCTGTTCACTGTAGCCTGGGCTACTTGAAGCGTATACTAATCACTAAACAGTTTGGAATTAATCTTTTCCAATCACAACATTCCAACGGCTATACAACAATTGTTTCTCCAAAACGCTGTGTCTCTGCGAGTGGTTCGGCTACTGGTCAAATTTTAAGCCAACGCAAATTCTTCAATAATTCCTTTTGCTGCCTTCGGTTCGGCCCCACCTCGCCCCGGCTTCCCGGTTTCCAACTTGGGCTACTCCTCCTCCCAGCCTACCTTCAGATTCTCTAAGGATATAAACAACTTGAGTCGCGTGCCAGTCCGCTGATCCGCGGTTGTCAACCCTCTACAATGCACGTAGGCTGCAAATCGTTTAGGAAAACACAACTATATGCTGACTAACTAGCCTACTCTGCTGCCTGCTGAGTTGATAACGAAACGAACTATTCACTAAATAATGTACATTCCAAAGAACACCGAATATTGTAGATTATTCACATCCCGAAAGTGGTGAAAAGGTTAGTTTCGCCCCCATGAAATGCGCGCATACTGTCCGTGCAGACCCCAACTCGATCCGGTAGATAACTACCAAGTGGATAGGGGATTTAGAGGCTCGCTCTAACCTCTCCGTTTCACTTTTCGTTGCGCCTATTTTCCTCTCTTCTTCTGTCGCTTCTCGTCCAGAGAGCTTCCAGGATAACCAAGCTCCTCCCATTCAAGGTTATGAAACTGCCCCGCTTTCCTCCATTACGGTTCTTCGGGAGCATCAACGTTCCGGTTTCCCAATGTTGAATCATACGGTGTTTGAGCCAAGATGACGAAGCTTGGGCGACGTAAAAAAAAAAACGGAGTTGCAGTTTCCTGATTACCTTTTAACTTCGGTAACTTGTATGGTCCACCTCGTTACAGAAGAGACAACGTTCAAGCTTTTTGGTAATGCACACACATTGGTGTAGATAACGTAGGGATAATGTAAGGCATAAGAGGGACCGGGTACGTTTGTTTGTGATGTGCTTAAATAATGCGATACCTGTTCTACTTTTTCCCAGCATAGATCTGGACCCAGCCAGTGGGGATGATGTTGAAAGGTTATGGTGCTTAAAAACTTTGATCATGGTATTGTTATGGCGCAATGGTTTATTGAATTCATGGTTATTTACAAGATGTTGTAGTTTGTGGGGTTACAACAATTAGGATTTATTGCGTCTGCCTTTATTATTGTAATTCTGGTAATTTGTGTAATTCTCGCCATTACTGTCTTATTACAGTGGTATAACAAAAAAACTTTTACTTGTGGTCAAAGTCTGTGCTTGACTCCCAGATGCCGTGGGAGCCATTTACTGTCTGTCCCTCAAAGAAGTGACCCTAATGGACTGGTCATCAGGTGCAAACTGCCTTTTCTGTCTTTCACTGCATATTCCGTTTATATACCATATTATATATTATTCCTTAATATCATAATTTTTTGGACAACAACTTCTGCAATCTTCTTTTTTGCCATGTAATTTGGACCCTAGTTTACCGTTTGGATTCCTTCAAATCACAGACTTGCAGTCATCCATGGTAAAACATGGACTTTGAGCAGGGTGTAGCTGTTATGAATTGGCTAGCCAGTTTGCCAGGTAGCATTTCATAATCTAAAAGAAATTTTAGCGAATTAAAGACCTTGCTAAATTCATTTTGAAACGCAAAGGTTTTCAGACCTCCTAGTAGGCAGGATAACATTTGGGAGTATGGCCTCTCACGACTTATGTTTGGTTTTGTTCACATTTGACAAGTATGAACAAGCCGGCTAAAGTTAATGGCCGATGGACAAAAAAATACCACAGCCCCAAAGACCACAATCCCATCAGCTGTGTTGATGTGGGCAGGTACAGAAATTACTTCATGTACCCATCACTGAGAAACAAACACACACACATGCATACATACACACTCACACGAAACATTTGGGAATAATACACACTAAATTATTTAGGAAGGCCCTGAATATAGTAAAAGACCCCAGACAACTCTTCTCTATAACCTTTCGGGCACAGTAAATAGCAGCAATGCATTTCCCGAGTGAGACATCATTTAAAATCAGTTACGCCACCAACGTCCTTTAGATTGGTCAATAACACTGTGAGACATCATTTAAAATCAGTTACACCATCAATGTCCTTTTTGATTGGTCAATAACACCGTACTCTATCCTCACAAAGTTGAGATTCTTCCCAGACTCTACCCAGACAAACACTGAACTCTACTCACACAAACACTGGACTCTAACCGTAAAAAATTAGAGACTCTTCCCACATACACACAGGACTCTGCACACACACTGGACTCCACGCAGACAACACTGAACACTGCTCAAACAAACACTGGACATTACCCTAAAAAACTCTACGCACACAAACACTGAATCTACCAACACACAGGACTCTACTCAAACTCATATTGGACTCCTACACACATATTAGACTCTACCCCAACGCATACTGGACTCTACCCCAACTCATACTGGACTCCACCCTAACTCATACTGAACTCTACCCCAACTCATACTGGACTCCACCCTAACTCATACTGAACTCTACCCCAACTCATACTGAACTCTACCCCAACTCATACTGGACTCCACCCTAACTCATACTGAACTATACCCCAACACATACTGGACTCTACCCCAATTCATACTGGACTCTACCCCAACACATACTGGACTCGACCCCAACTCATACTGTACTGTACCCCAACACATACTGGACTTTACCCCAACACATACTGGACTCTACACCAACCCATACTGGACTCTACCCCAACACATGCTGGACTCTACCCCAACTCATACTGGACTCCACCCTAACTCATACTGAACTCTACCCCAACTCATACTGGACTCCACCCTAAATCATACTGAACTCTACCCCAACACATACTGGACTCTACCCCAACTCATACTGGACTCTACCCCAATACATACTGGACTCGACCCCAACTCATACTATACTGTACCCCAACACATACTGGACTTTACCCCAACACATACTGGACTCTACACCAACCCATACTGGACTCTACACCAACCCATACTGGACTCTACCCCAACCCATACTGGACTCTGCCCATGCAAACTCTCGACTCCAACCTCACAGATCACGTTTGGTTATTAGGCAAATGTTAGTGAGGTACTTGCATAGTTGAGAAGGTTCCTGTCATGTGGTGTTTATGTTCAACAATAGAACACTTGTGTATTAATTAGTACAGTCTATAGATATAATTCTTGTAACATTTCACTATCTATATCAATTTATTCTAAATGTCACCATTTGCCTTTCCAAACAGCATTTATAATAAGCAGCAAACTACACTGCATGGCATCTGTCTCCGAAGACACTTCATAGCCGGAAACGTCCATTTTTTAAAAGTTCAACAATGGCAGAAAATTAGGAAGGACATTGAATCCAGAATGTAATGATTTTCTCCTAGAGGTCTTCTTGTCGGAGATAATTAAGTAGAAATGAAATTAAGCACATCACTTTGTACTCTACATTATCCTTTGTGCAAATAAGTCCTGCAGAAGAAGATAGAGTATGTGGCTGCCAGAGATGCTAAATGTCCTCTAAGGCCAGATAAACACACACACACACACACACACACCCTGTGCCCACAGCAAGCACTCACCAGACAGAAAGACACTTACCAGACAGACAGGTACTCAAACAGACAGAGAGACAGATAGACAGGCACTCAATGGACAGACAGGCACTCACTGGAAAAAGAGACAAACAGGCATTCACCAGACATGCACGCACATGCACAATTCCCTCAAGGATACAGTCTGCACATGCTATTGGTTCAATAAGAGATTGTTGTCATCTTTTTATTTTATCCCAATTTGTTAATTCGTTTTCTAGTATAAGACCAATTTTCTGGTATATGACTCGTTTTCTATAGGACTAGTCTCCTAGTGTATGACTAGTTTCCTCGTATAAGACTTGTTTTCTAGTATATGACTCGTTTTCTAGTATAAGTCTTGTTTCCGAGAGTATGACTAGTTTCCTGGTATATGACTAGTTCCCCAGTATATGACTAGTTTTCTAGTATGAGACTTGTTTTCTCATGTGAATGCGCCATCCATCTCATGAAAACATATTTCCGCCCAGAGTCTCTCTCCTTGCCACCTCTCATCGAAGACCATTTATATGTGTTCCTAAAGGAGGTGACAGAGGAAGGAGAGGATGTAGTAGTTAGGCAAATCACATTGAGAAAAATACCTAAGTATGCATTTAAACAGCCAGACCCTCCTGAATGTCTCGTGCAGTCCTTCACTGTAACATTTCTATAATTCAGCCATATGCCTCAATGGCAGCGGTCTACCATAGATGCTTTACAAGTGGAATCATCCAGATAGTATAACAGAAAAGGTCCTTCCATCTGGTGCTTTGCCAAATGTCACATTCAGCCTAGTATTCTAGGAATTAAACATGAAAACAATAACAGGCCCATTAAACACGTGGAGACAGTTTCTACTGTCTCATGTCCCAGAATGTAAAGCTTCTATAATAGTGTGTGTCTCTGCATATGTGTGTGTGTGTCTCTGCATGTGTGTGTGTCTGCTTGTGTGTAATGTGCATGTGTGTGTCTCTGCATGGGGGAAATGTTATCTGTAGACTACACCTTTCTAGAGATGGTGTGTGTGTGTGTGTTTGTGGATGTTTGTCGTGTATATGCGTGTTTGTGTTTCTAAGTATGTGGTGGTTTCATTCCCCGCTTTACTTTAAAAAGCTTAAGAAAGGCCCAAAGTTAAATTTGAAGCAACTGTCCAGAGACAAGGAATCCAAGCCGCCAGTCAACAAACTGAAGAAACAATGTTTGACAGATATCAAGACACTCTGGAAGACAAACGTCTTCATGACCAAAACCTGAAGTATTATGGGATTACAGCCATTTTGTGACCCTGGGGTTGTTGCAGTTCTCTGGGTGCATCTCAGGACAGTTAGAGCCTCTGGCGTGCATTCCTTCAAAGCACCCCCTCTTTTATCTGTCCTCTCCTTTCTTTACCTCCTTCTTGCCTGTGTGTGTTTGTGTCCATTAAACATTCAGTGTTTTAATTATAATTTTATTTGTTAAAGGAACAAAATGTTCCAACACCAACTGTGCAAAACGTGTTACTCAATGAACCCGTTTAACACATTTCATTGATTGCTGGATTCATTTGCAGTAGACACACCCAGGCTTGATTACTGCCAGTCCTGTTCAATCTAAACATGACTTCTACATAACCTCATCATCAATGTGAAGAAGGAGTCAACAGAATTCCCAGAAAAGAAGCGAAAAAAAAGTTACAAAGCTATTTCTAGGGCTCTGGGACTCCAGCAAACCGCAGTGAGAGCCATTATCCAGGAAGTGACAAAAACACTCAGGGAAACATCACACAAACTGCAAAACTCTCTAGACCTAGTTACGGTCAGTGTTCTTGATTACAATTAGAACGACTGAGCAAAAATGTAATTGTTGGGAGATTTGTAAAGCGCAAACCACTGCTACTTAATTAGTACATGTTTCGCCTTTGCCAAAAAGCAAGCGTTTGGTGTTCGATTACAGTTTTGCTTAAACAAATGCAAGCAAAATTTCAACACCAAATTGTATGGGTACTCAGGTTCTCTTTGTCCTATTATTCTATTCTTAATGAAGATATGATACCATTAAGTGAGACTAATAGGCATTAAGAGAGAAAATCCGAAAGAGGGCCCATTTTCACAGCACGTCCCACCTATCTATCCTAAGATGAACAAACCACCACGGTAACTCTGGACTTAGTCTGCTAAATGCCTGAATTGGAAACATTTAAAATGTAACTGTTTCATTAGGTAAGCTACCCTACACCACAGGATACAATAATTGAAACCTAAACACTCCAAAACCAACATCACCTCTTTACTGTCTACTTACCTGTCGAAGCCCAAGAGATAGTGCTTGATTTATTATTCGTAAACATATCTTCTTAGAGCTTGGGTTCAGCCCAATGCCATGTATTCTTACCAAGCTGATCTCCGATCAGATGAGGCTTTACTTTACATAATGATATTCACTCGGCGTACTGGTTCAATCTCGCTCCTGGGTGAGACACATTTTTTTATTTGATTCTTCTTTTCTAAAAGGATTGGTTAAAGTGTGAGTCTCACTTGTACTTTAACCTTGTCCTTGCCTTTTTTTCTCAAAATGCACAGGAGGAGATCTGATGAGGAGGATCTTCAGGTCTGTTTCTGCAATATGCTTTGAAACGGAGATGAGACATCAAGTGAAGGATCGAGGTAAATACTGTTTAGATTTACTGAAAGTGTGTTGCATAGAAATGCCAGAAATGGCTCTTGGCAGAAATGTTTTGTGGGAGGATTTTATTTTTGCCCTGAAGTCCCCTAGTCAAACTGGAATTCACCAAGCCTTGCGTAAAATCACTTAGTCCTAGATAAAATCTCCTAGTCCAATATAAAGTCCCCAAGTCCACTATAAAAGTTAACTGCAATCTATTTTGACCGCCGAGTTAATGACACTAATCAAATAATTGAACAAGACATCTTTTTTGTATTAACGACATAGCCAGGAACTTTGACTCGTAACCGGAGCAGCCAATCAGACAGCCAGTCTGATTGACTCATCTCCCACTCAGAGGTGAGAGGAGAGGAGGAACAAGAGAAAGATAAGAGGAGCCGAAGAGTAGAAGATGAGAGAAGGAGGTGAGTGGAAAAAAGAGGAAGAGATTTAATGTAACACACGAAGCTGTGGAGTATCCACTTTTCCTCCTGTCAACCCCAGACAAGCTGTGACAGTTTGTGACAGAAAGGTAGGTCCACAGTAGGCCATCTGCACCAACAGGTGCTATTCAGCTGCTATTGACAAAGACTGGCAATGAGGAAACACCCGCCATCATCGGCCCGTCGCATTTCACCTGCTAGGTCCGGAGTAATTGTCTGGCTTTCTGGATCCAGGGGAGGAAACAACCCTCACAGCAGCTCATACATTCCAATTGTTAGGCCAAACTCTCCTCCGCAAACACCAGGTACCCTTGCGTCTTCACAGGTTACAATCCCTGTAATGTTGTTAGCAAGCTAGAAATCAATACTGGTTAGCGTGGTGCGAATCAATGTGTGTGCTGCATGCCACGGAAGAACAGATTAATAATTTGGTTTATTGGTAGAGTGGGCGAAATGAGCTAGGGGAATACCAGAGTAGAACTGTGTGTGTGTGTGTGTGAGGGTGTGTGTAGTGAGTTAGCCCATTAGTCTAGCTCCTGTCTTGGTAGAGAGCTTATCAGGGTTAGATGAAGTAGAGAGGAATGGGGAATGAGGTGCAGCGTATATCACAATACGTCTGTCATGATTCAATACGTCACGATTCAACACAATATCACTGCAAAATCAGGCATTTACAGAAGTGCTTAAGAAAACCTCAAATAATTTGTGGCTATATCTTCAAAGGGCAATCTTTAACTAATCCCCATTAGCAACCCCTAATAATAATAAAAATAACCACTCAGTTTGAAATTAATTCTAAATGTAACATTAAGGATTGACCTTCAGGACAGTTTAATCAGTCAACCCACTGACATTAGCGGTGTACAATTTTGAAAAGAACAGTCTCAAGCACATGTGGCAGAAAGAGTCTGGAGATGCCGTGGTGAACGTGATGCTGCCTGCAACATCTTCACCAGTTTGGCAGTGGGTCAGTGGTCTGGGAAGGCACATCCTGGGAGGTTTGCACAGACTTAGACTGCTGTTCCATAGCTTACTCTGGTGCAGTGGGCCCCCATGTTCCTCCTGGGGCAGGACAATGTGGACACATGTGGCTAGGGTATGTCGGCCGTTCCTGGATGACAAAGGCATTGATGCCATTGACTTGGCCTCAGGTTCCCCTGACCTAAATCTAATTGAGACATAATCGGTGAATTCGACGCCAAGCAGCACCACAGACTGTCCAGGAGCTCACTGATGCCCTGATCCAGGTCTGGGAGGAGATCCCTCAGGACACCCTCCTGATCCAGGTCTGGGAGGAGACCCCCCAGGACACCCTTCTGATCCAGGTCTGGGAGGAGACCCCCCAGGACACCCTCCTGATCCAGGTCTGGGAGGAGATCCCCCAGGACACCCTCCTGATCCAGGTCTGGGAGGAGACCCCCCAGGACACCCTCCTGATCCAGGTCTGGGAGGAGACCCCCCACGACACCCTCCTGATCCAGGTCTGGGAGGAGACCCCCCAGGACACCCTCCTGATCCAGGTCTGGGAGGAGACCCCCCAGGACACCCTCCTGATCCAGGTCTGGGAGGAGACCCCCCAGGACACCCTCCTGCGCCTCATCAGGGGCATGCGTAGAGTCTGTCAGAAACACCCTCATCAGGGGCATGCGTAGACTCTGTCAGAAACACCCTCATCAGGAGCATGCGTAGACTCTGTCAGAAACACCCTCATCAGGGGCATGCGTAGACTCTGTCAGAAACACCCTCATCAGGAGCATGCGTAGACTCTGTCAGAAACACCCTCATCAGGAGCATGCGTAGACTCTGTCAGAAACACCCTCATCAGGGGCATGCGTAGACTC
>JACXGK010014880.1:0-11058 GCA_016801125.1 Novumbra hubbsi | reverse complement strand
GATGACTAGTGAGCCAGTACCAGTACCAGTTGGATTCACACACACCCATGACACCCCTCTACCATGTAGTCCACCATCATCAGTGATGACTAGTGAGCCAGTACCAGTATCAGTTGGATTCACACACACCCAAGACACCCCTCCACCATGTAGTCCACCATCATCAGTGATGACTAGTGAGCCAGTACCAGTATCAGTTGGATTCACACACACCCATGACACCCCTCCACCATGTAGTCCACCATCATCAGTGATCACTAGTGAGCCAGTACCAGTACCAGTTGGATTCACACACACCCATGACACCCCTCCACCATACAGTCATGCCAAAATGTAACTACACTGCATGGAAATTGTTTTCATTATTTGGACACATGGATAGTTGATCTAAATTTCAATCACATCCATTAAAAAATTATAAACCATTTGGGCAATAAAATTAATGCAATTTCCTTAGGCAGATAAGGTAAGTAAACCCCTGCACTAACCATCAAAGAAAATATCTCAAATTAAAATCAGAGGCACTAAAACAGGTGCAATGGTTAGTTCAAATTGTACTGTAAAATGTGTGCAAAACATCAGCTGTGGAATCTAGGGGTGTACATATTTCTTCTGCACTAGGAAAATGCATTTGTTCATTTTTTATTAATAAATGACAGCAAAGTATAAACTTTCAGTATAACTTCTTAACCCTTTTACGTTAATAGTGTTGAAGTTACATCACATATCCGCATGTCCAAGTGTGTAAGAAAAACAGACAACTTTCTAGGACGGTTCCATTCATTTCTATGTCTGGAACCGTTGAAAGGCTTGTGGTTTCTGTATAACTTACCTATCTTGTGGAAAAGCTCAGGGAGCTGCACTTCCACCTTCTCCCTCTGGAACATGTGGTATTCAGCCTGCTCACATATAGGGGGAATCAGGTTGAACTGCCTGGCCACAGAGTATGCTTCCTACAGGACAGAAAGGCAACAGCAACAATGGATTATGATAACAAGAGAGTGATGCCAAGTCATCAGGCATTTCGCTAACAAATTTGTCTCCCAATCCAGTTTCTGAAATTATACCGTGAAAACGGTAATATGAGTTTGTGTCTGTCTGGCAAAAACATGAACTGTATCATCTCACTATCCATAGGGAAACCTGGTCTACCTGCTACTACAGAAAGGCTTAGGGGTTACATAGTGATGCAGAAATGTTGTACTTCTTATTTGTCCAATGATAAATATATTCAACAAAATGAACATACCATTCTCATGAGCCTGATCATAGAAATATTACGATCACGTACGATCATGTTATGTTTAGTCTCTGTGAGCAAAGATATTTGTCAAGAAGCTTTTATCGTTAGTTTGGCATAAACACAACAATTGTCAATCACTTAAAAAGGTGTTAGCTAAAATTATGTTTGCTAAAATGATTCCAGTATCTAAACTCTGCAATTTGATGAATGGAAAGAGACATCTGTCCCTAACCCTAAACCTCCTTAGGCCCCCTGCAGGCTGAATTGATGTGTTTGTTCCTGTATGCTGACTTTGCCATCTTGACCACAAAATCTCCCACCTTGACACCATTGTAGTGTTTTATCTGAACCACAAGGTCATGTGGAAAATACAGCGTAGGCCTGCTGCTAGAACATAAATGTTTCACCTCTGCATGAGAACAAAACTCAACTACACTGCTCAAAAAAAAAAAGAGTACACTTAAATCACTCATTGGGTCTCGGTGAACGAAATATATTAAAAATCTAAATCTTTACTGTACATTGTGTCATTTTTTGAAAATGTATGCATATTATTCTTTACAGTGATTTTTATTTGATAGTTTTATTATGTATTGGTGACCTCGCTACTTGCAAGTTTACAACATTTTGATAGAAATCTATCTGCATACCAGGCCTCTTGGTTGGAAGTAATGGGCTGAGGATGAGTGTTGGGAAACACTGATTTAGAACATAAAGAAGTACGGTCTTCCGATCTGTTACTCAGTACATGGTTATTAATCTGACACTACAAACCCTTGCTCCATCTGTTTGTATTCTGAAACTTCACTGCAAACAGATGGCCTCCTTAAAATATAAACTATTTCAGAAGTGTAACATTGCTGTGTTTGAATACTCCACGGGTGCAAATCAAAACTTAGGTTTTAATTTAGGGTTATTTTTCCAAATAACCTTGGGTTAATAATCCAATTAGGTAATTGAGGTATGACAGTCAATCAAATTAGTAGGCAACATTTCCAACAGATATATTACATCTCACCATAATCTCCATTGAGCTCCAGCGTGATGTTCCCCAGTACATGGCCATTCCATGATTGATCACATGGCTCATTGCTCGCACTGTCTCTGCCAATTGAAAGACATCATTCAGTCATTGGCCCAAATATTGGCGAATAGGAGTGGAGTAGTTGAAACATAAAGGGAGTAGAGGGGTTTTGAGTAAAGGGATATAAATCAGTTGGTATTTTACTTGAAACTAAATACAATAAAAAAGCAACAACTCAGGCAGTCAAATACTTGACATGAAGAAGTTGATCAGGGCAAAACAGCATATGACAGAATCAAAATAGGAGAATTATTATTTATAATATTATTATTATTCCAAATAATAATTTTAAAAACAATCTGTATCAAAGGCATATTTTAAACAGAAGCAGCTGCAGACTGATTGGCTGAGTAGTAAACGAAAAATAGTGGCCGAGCTTGCCTATCCTTGATAATTCCAAGTTTTGTGATACAGTACATTATAGGGAATTGAAGTTCATTTGGAGAAAGGTTCTGCCTACCTTCCATAGGTGTGTTCGGGTCTGGTCTGTTGGCGAAAACAACATCTGCATACTCTAGCTGTAGTCTGTCTAGCGATGCCCTTAGACCTGTGTTGTTAAAGGCCAAAGACCATAAAGTTACAGCAATACATTAGTGGTTAGAATGGGGATCTCTGTTGGGTATTAAATATTCTTGGGTTTTGACCAGATTTTGACTAGAGAAACAATTAAGTTAGGCCCAATGGGAAAAAAGTGGGATTCTATATATACATTTATACGCATCTACCTAATTTCAAGCTACAAGAAACATTGACAGAATATTTTAATAACACAATAATCAATGAAAGGGTGATTGCATTTAACAATCTGTTCTTTAACCCCCAAAAAATAAATAGACGCAATAAGCAGTCTAGGCCTTAGGATAATCAATAGGAAATGAAGAGCCAGACCAACGCTGAACGTTGTCATGCCCTGGCTGCGGGCCCCTGGCCATTTCAGGGCATGCCGGCTAGAGAGGCCTCTAGTTTGTACCGTTTGTCCTTGGATTAAATTCACTCTTTACTTTCATAAATGTCTGCATTTGGTTCCACCACACACTACAACCGTGACAAATCGATTCATATATATGAGCTTGTAGTGTTCTATCTGAACCACAAGGTTATGTGGAAGGTACTTCCTAGACCTGTTGCTAGTCTTCAAGTCCATGTGCAAATATTCTTGCAGCTGAGGTGCGGTGATGTTAAACAATGGGCTAACTGCTGACTAATTCATTTTCTCCTTTCAACTATGCTGTTTTAACTCTTGTTAGTTCATAGGTGCTCCACTATGCCACGCCCCTTTATATTAAAACCAACATCATGATCTTTTTTAAATGCACTACTGATCAGTATGTACTACAGTATATACCCAAAGGACCCAAATGACCCTTATTTACTTTGTTACTATTGTTCACTAAGCATGACTTACCTTCAATTATATGTTTTCTGGACAATCCTCTTTCTGTTTCAGCTCTGAAAAGCAAACAGTCACTACGGTAACAGAATGACCTACAGCAGGGCTAAAGGTGATATCCACAACAACAAGGAATACCGCTTTTTTGGTTGGTATTTTTGTAAACAAGAGATTAAAGACAATTCATGTGTTTTCTCATTGAACATTTTCCCAGTTATTTTAAATGACAAACGTTGACTACATGTTACATGTAGGTAATTTATGCAAATTCAAAAGAATCCTGAAACTATTCTGTATAAAATTACAGTGTTGGGTTAACTGTCTTGAGTGATTGGTCAGATACTATAACCGCTGTTTAGAAATATTGGATGCAGTTTCATAAAATTAATACAATTTCTAGAATTGGAGTCCCTACTCTAGAATACTCAACAGCCAATCACTCTCTCTGTTATATATCAACAACAGAGAGATGAGAGTAGGTTGTGCACTTTTGCAGCTGCTGTTAGCTAGGCCACTTATCAAGGAATTGCAAGGAACTTTAAACCTCACATTTTTCAATGATTCTGGGGGACCCCCAAGACCCATTGAAATATGTGTGTTGGTGTGCACCAACAATCATATCCCCCCACACACGCAAAGGCACACAATGACTTCCCAAAATACATACTTTCCTCCCCAGAAGATCTTGGTGGTGATGACCAATGTAGAGCGTCTGTAAAGAAGAAAGTAATGTATGAGAAACGTAGGAGATCTTTTATGTACAGTAGACCTTGAGTACCACTGCTGCCTCTGATTACATTACTGATCAGGAGAAGAGCTTGATAAAGTATTTAGGTCCTTCAAATGTGTTTCTTTTGCATCAGTGCCCCCATTTCTTTTAAGATGGATAGTCTATATGTAGCATCAATACATTAAATCAGTCAACGTTATAAAGTCTCCCAATACTCACCTCCAACCTTTCTTCTTGATTATGTTCCCCAACACAATCTCTGCCCTGGAGAAGAAGAGCAGAAAAAAATCCCTAATACCATTTAACAGCTAATAAATACCTCGCTGAATGTGCTGCTCATTTGCACCCCGGTATCTTTTCTTGAACTTAATCTTTTGCACATTCTACCATCTCCGTGTCTAATTGCTATACTGTAATTACTTTGCCACTATGGCATATTTATTGCCTTACCTCCCTTATCCTACTTTCATATGATGATTGCACATGATGTATACAGACTCTTACTATTAAACTATTATTGATTGTATGCTGTTATTCCATGTGTAACTCTGTGTTGTTGTATGTATGGAACTGCTCTGCTTTATCTTGACCAGGTCGCAGTTGTAAATGAGGACTTGGTCTCAACTAGCCTACCTGGTTAAATAAAAAAATAAAAAAATACCCAAGGCAATTAAGTGTTTTAAATTTAACCTGTTGGGTCTGATCTTTGGGTGTCAGGTCCTGGCCGGGGGCCTCTAGGCATCTTTATGTGCCCGGGGGTCACAGTCAGGACCTGTCTGTGGAGGTGCTCTATGCATCTTTATGTGCCCAGGGGTCACAATCAGGACCTGTCTGTGGAGGTGCTCTAGGCATCTTTATGTGCCCGGGGGGGTCACAGTAAGGACCTGTCTGTGGAGGTGCTCTAGGCATCTTGATGTGCCTGGGGGGACACAGTCAGGACCTGTCTGTGGAGGTGCTCTATGCATCTTTATGTGCCCTGGGGTCACAGTCAGGACCTGTCTGTGGAGGTGCTCTAGGCATCTATATGTGCCCGGGGGGTCGCAGTCAGGACCTGTCTGTGGAGGTGCTCTAGGCATCTTTATGTGCCCGGGGGTCACAGTCAGGACCTGTCTGTGGAGGTGCTCTAGGCATCTTTATGTGCCCGGGGGTCAGTCAGGACGTGTCTGTGGAGGTGCCTCTAGACATCTCCGCACAGCTTGTGTTGATGTTCCCCAATTGGAAGCAGCTTTGCATCGTTGCCCCTGATTGGGGAACCTATTTAAGTTGCCTTGAAAATTAGATTGCGGTTCAATGTTTTTGTCAGTCTGTGATTCAGTTGCCCCGTCCCTCGTGCCCCGTGCCCGGCAGTTTTTTTTTTGTTTTTTTTGGAAAGAAGACATACAAATAAGGTTTTTTTCTTCATGCTCTGTGCCTTGTGTCCTGCCTACAGACATTAAAATTGGTAGAGATGTCAAGCTACTCTTTAATATAAATTGCATTCAGAAAATATTCAGCCCCTTCACCTTTTCCAGATGTAGTTACATTACAACCTAATTCCAAAATGTATTAAACCGATTTTCTTAGCCTTACGAATCTACACACATCTGCTCTGGCTTTAATGTACCTCTGACAAGGTCTTTATGGCTTTAATGTACAGCCCCTGACGAGGTCTTTATGGCTTTAATGTACAGCCCCTGATGAGGTCTTTATGGCTTTAATGTACAGCCCCTGAGGAGGTCTTTGTGGCTTTAATGTACAGCCCCTGACGAGGTCTTTATGGCTTTAATGTACAGCCCCTGACGAGGTCTTTGTGGCTTTAATGTACAACCCCTGACGAGGTCTTTATGGCTTTAATGTACAGCCCCTGACAAGGTCTTTATGGCTTTAATGTACAGCCCCTGACAAGGTCTTTATGGCTTTAATGTACAGCCCCTGATGAGGCCTTTATGGCTTTAATGTACAGCCCCTGACGAGGTCTTTATGGGAGGTGGCTGGACTGGAGCTACTGGCTGCCTCCATGAGGTTTCCGGAAACTGTCAGCTTTCTTCCTTGGGGGTGTTGGTGAGACGCTGGTGTAGCCTGTGGGGGCGTGATCACAGCCACAATATCCATGAGTCGTCCAGAGCCCCAACAAGCCCCCCGGGAGGCAGCTGGGAGGGTCACCCCTATTCGTGAGACAACTGCCTCAGAGGCCACAGCAGGGTATGTTTTATGATACACATTAAAAGCCCATTCTAAAGATGTGAAAAGGGAAAGAGGGAGGATAGATTAGGTCAGGGACTCTGCATCTCCCTGCTGCTGCAGCCGATGTTGACAGATGTTATTTCTGCCCCAAGGACTAACGTGTTCTCCATGAACGGCTCTCATCATTTCCAATCAAGCATATCTGACTCCTTGTGACAGCTTTTATCAAACGCAGGTTTGTAAGTGAATGTTTGTGGGGTTGGTGCTGCATGTGTGGTGTGTATGCGTGTGTGTCTTTCAGAAACTGATGAACTAGTTCTGGCACAATTCCAATAAAATATTTCACAATATTGAAAATGTACCGTGAAGCTCACTACAGTCATGTATCGATGATATGAGGCAAACACAAAGTTAAAACATTAAAAAAAATTAACAAAATGTTAGCATTTGTAAAAACTGGGAATTACAATACGCAAACATATGTATATAATAATTAAAGGAAAAGGTACTATTGTGTAATTTTGTCCTCTAATGGCTACTAAGATCCATTTATATCACTCCATTTTTTCTTTATCAGGCCACTCGTAGTTGGAGGGACGTTCCACCAGTCATGTTTGGTTAGTCCATTGACACCCAGTAAGGCAGAGAGATTTGTATGTGTGGTTCTGTGTGTTTGTGTATGTGTGTGTGTGTGTGTGTATGTCTGTATGTGTGTGTGCCAACTCACTTCCCAGCAGCATAGACCTCTGCTGTATCAAACAGATTAATCCCATTCTCATAGGCCAATGTCATTATCTCCTCTGCTATCTACAGAGAAAGAAACACAGGGAGAGATAGGGGGAGTGATGACATCTGTCTGTCTAAATGATTGTAGACATAAGAACTAACAGATGTTGTATTAAGTAAAATACTTTTAATAATTACGAAATTAGGTGTAGATACATAACAAATCTCCCATAGGTGCCTGCACAACAGATTAACCTTGCCCCATTCTGTTAGAAATAGCTAAACACAAAGGTTTTTGTTACAGAATGCTTTTACACCCTGCCTCAAATCAGGCCTTGTCACAGGGATAATATCAGGACCCCAGAAAAGCAGCCCTGGGGGACCGGAGGACAAGGAGAAGCGTGTGATGACGTACATGCAGAACTGCCATTGTGAGGCTGTCCTGATGGTGCAGCATTACGACCGTCTCCAGATGTTTGGTTTTTGCCTTTCCTCCTGCTTTTTGAAAAACAATTCCATCCAGGGTATGACATGCTGGTACTTTGTCCATTCCCTGTGTTGGTCTCTGGTACAGTACACAGGCCTTATAACTCACAATAAATTTTCCAAATGATCTATGGTATGACCAAGATTGTAAAAAAAAAACCAGGGCATGAATTAAATAACTAAATTGTATATTGACACCTGGATTTATGGTTAAGAAAGGATGAATAGTGTCTCGGCTTACCTCGTCTGTGATCTGCCCTCCGAAGGTAACCCATGTGCCTGTGAAGAACAAAGAGGACTAGACTTAATCTGTGTCTGGGAAACCACCATTGTGGACGTGATACAGGTCTACGTCTGACGAAGTAAAACCTGTAAATGGTCCCCACTAGGAAAAAGAATCATGTTATGGTTAGGGAAAACTCACAATTGGCATGTTGTTAGAATTGTAGCTACTTTTAGAATAATAATATTGGGCAGTGTAGCAGCCAAAGGAGGCACGATCTGGCAGGAAAGGGCGTAGTGTACTCGCAAGTAAAACTTTCCAGCTACTCAATTAGCAAATTTCCTACTGAGCCACATCTGAGCTAAGAAGCCAATGGCCTCATTGAGAAGAAAGACTACCCCCTTAAATATTTATACTGAGATATGTATACTGTACTTGTCAAGGAAGCATCCAAGTAAGAAGTGCAAACTCTATCTTTTTGTTGGAGAGACCTTGGACAGATCATATAGACAGGTTCCTTAACTGAGGGGGAGGATTTTCCTAAGAATTGTTCAAGTTCGCCAATTGCAGTATTCTTATAAGCTATTAAAGGCCATATTTACATCAAGGGTCCAGCAGACTTTGTGCACATGTGGGCAGAAGTGTCTGAGAACAAGATTTGGGCGAAGTTAAATTTAGGTTTATTTTTAGGGCTAGGGGATAGGGAACATGTGGTCCCCACAAGGATAGATATACAAACGTGTCTCTGTGTGTGGTATATAGGATCTATTTTCTGCAGATAATCTGGTAAACACACACAGTGCATACAAGTTGCATATTTTGTAACTCCCTGCAATAAATATTCTACCGTACACATGAATAGCTCATTGCATTTAATTCAATGAATAAACACACTCACCCAATCCCAGACAGGACACCCTGAGTCCGGACTTGCCCAGGTTTCTGTGAACAAAGAGTATGTGCTTCACTGTAAATGGGAACATCCCTGTATATGTGCTGTGACAGAACGAGTAGATTAATAATGTGAACTGTAGTCATTGCATTCCAAATTGCACCCTGTTCCCTAAATAGTACACTACCACAATGTTTTAAACCCAAAGGGACAACATCACGACAATTCCGGGAATGCTTGTAACATCGACCAGACCGTGGTTTGCGGCTTCTCACTGTGGAGTGTCGGGTTTTCTGTGATTTAAACGGCCACTATATAGAAGTTATTATCCAAGTGGAAACTAGCTGAATTGAATCAACTATTCATACAGTTGGGTTTCAAACCAACATCGTATCATGTACTACACGCAAATCTGTAACAAAAAATAAACACAACATTTTATTTACACGTTGGGTCTTGATGAACTAAATATATTAAAGTATATATCAAACTCTTTATTGTACATTGTATAATTTGTTGAGAACAATATGACATGTCAATGGTCAATAGAAACCAAATTCACTAACCGAATGAGGGCTGGACTCAAACTCACAAAAAATCTAATTGAATTACTTGAAATCACAGGCAGTTCCAACTTATGTGAATTTCATCACAGCAATTTATACTGTAATTTGACTTAGTAGTGTGTATGGCCCCCACATGCCTGTATGCTCTATGGACAATGTCTGAGCCTGATCCTGATGAGACAGCGGATGGTGTCCAGGGGGATCTCTTCCCAGACCTGGATCAGGGCATCAGTGAGCTCCAGAACAGTCTGTTATACTACTTGGTGGCGTTGGATGCACCGATACTTAACGTCCAGAGGTTCTCTATTTGACTCAGGTCTGGAAAACGTGAGGGCAAGTCAATGGAATCAATGCCTTTGTCCTCCAGGAACTGCCTACACACTCTGGCCACATGAGCCCAAGCATTGTCTTGCACTAGGAGGAACCCAGGGCCCACTGAACCAGTGTAATGTCTGGCGGTGGGTCTGAGGTACCTTACAGCATTCACGATACCGTTGACTAGCATGTGAAGGTCTGTGTGACCCTTTAAGTATATGCCTCCCCAGACCATCACTGACCCACAGCCACACTGGTCAGGCTGGATGATGTTTCAGGAAACATAACATTCACCACGGCGTCTTCACTCATTCACATCTGTGTGCTCAGTGTGATCCTGCTCTCATCTGTGAAGAACAGGTCACCAATGGCGGACCTGCCAATTCTGGTGTTCTCTGGCAAATGCTGGTGCTGAGCTGTGAGCACAGGTCACACTAGAGGATGTTGGGCCTTCATGCCACCCTCATGGGGTCTGTTTCTGACAGTTTGGTCTGAAACATGCACACCAGTTGCCCGCTGGAGGTCATTTTGTCCTCTCCTTGTGTGACTGTACTGGAAATACAGCAAACCTTCCTGGAGGAGCTGGACTGCCTGTGCAATCTGAATGGGCTGCAGGTTCCGTCTCATGCTACCAGTAGTTACAAGGACTCTAGCAAAATGCTAAACTAGAGAAGAATCAATCAGGACGGATAAGGAGAGAGTAATTGTCTGTTGTTGTTGCCTCTCCAGTGAACCTGTTGTCACTTTCATTTGCACCAAAACAGGTAACATAGATTCATAATTGTGTATACTTCCTAACTGGACAGATTGACATCCCTGAAGTTGAAGTGACTTGGTGTTATCATTTGAGTAGGCTTTTGAGCAGTGTAGTATGAACAGGAAGATTGTGACAGCTTTCCAAAGCTGAATTTTTGAAATGGCCAGAACATAATGTCAGGGTTAAGAATAAACAGTTTTTATTATTATTTTGTCAGTTAATTCAAATTTGTGTCCCTTTCATAAAATACAGTCAGCAGCAGTATTATGTGGACATACTATAATTCTTCTATGTTAGTATATGCTGTAGGTGTTTGTCTTCCAAACATTGCTAATTTTTGGACAAAGGTATTTTAAATGTGTGATTGGTTGGCACTATTCAGGGTTTTCTTGGCACAAAATTAGGCAAAAGTGGTACCCCAACCCCAACCCCCACTACCCCAACCCCCACTACCCCAACCCCCACTACCCCAACCCCCACTAC
>JACXGK010014879.1:0-11073 GCA_016801125.1 Novumbra hubbsi | reverse complement strand
TGTTAAAACATACATTACATATGTACAGTAGATCCCATATAAGGTGTAACTAGTTAAAATTCTGACACAGATGTATAAGAATGGGCTGGTGAGTTGGTTTTTTAATTCCCCCCAAAATAATTTTATTACATTCCGTGGGCCGGATGGGACAGCCTGGCGGGCCGCATTTGGCCCTCGGGCCGTAGTTTGCCCACCCCTGTACTAGACCATATGGGGAACATTTGCTACCGTAAACCTATGTTATTCTTATTTTTTAAATGAGCCTAAGCAGGGTCATGATGCTCACCTTAGAATTGCACAATTATTATTTTCTTAAGATTGTAATGGGTGCTCCCACCTAAGCACAAACAAAATAATTATCTGATCAAGAAAACAAAAGGCTAGGGATTAAATTAAGCCGTTTAAACCTACTATGCCATACTATTAAGCAAAAAATCTGTATTTATTCAATTTCAATGCATGTAAAACACTGCTCTTAATAGCATACATTAGTATACAAAACTCTAAATGTTTAATGATATTTGTTATTGGTTACATATCATGCCAAGGAGGCAGTACAGTGCATCCGGAAAGAATTCACGGCACTTCACTTTTTCTACATGCTGTTATGTTACAGCCGTATTCCAAAATGGATAAAAAAAATATTGAAATGTTTACAAATCTATTAAAAATAAAAAACAAAATAATCACACGTACATAAGTATTCACAGCCTTTGCCATGACACTCAAAATTGAGCTCAGGTGCATCCTGTTTCCACTGATCATCCTAGGAATGTTTCTACAACTTCATGGGGTCCACCTGTGGTAAATGCAGTTGATTGGGCATGATTTGGACAGGCACACACCTGTCTATATGGTACCACAGCTGACAGTGCATGTTAAGGGACAAACCAAGCCATGAAAGTCCAAGAAAATGTCTGTAGACCTCAGAGACAGTATTGTCTCAAGGCACAGATCTGGGGAAGAGTACAGAAACATTTCTGCAGCATTGAAGGTCCCAATAAGCACACTGGCCTCCATCATCTGTAAATGGAAGAAGTTTGAAACCACCAGGACTCTTCCTAGAGTTGACCGCCTGGCTAAACTGAGCAATTGAGGGAGAAGGGCCTTAGTCAGACTGCGAATGACTGCACAAATAAATGTTTTTAGAACTTTTTATAACATATTATATAATGAAGTATAATTGCAAGCATTTCATAAGTGTAAAATGCTAATATTGACAAATTCATTAAGTACATGCAAAGAGTCAATATTTGCAGTTATTTGCAGACCATCTTTTTCAAGAACACTGCAATTTGCGTTGGCATGCTTTCAATTAACTTCTGGGCCACATCCTGATGGATGGCAGCCCATTCTGGCATAATCAATGTTTGGAGTTTATCAGAATTTGTGGGGTTTTGTTTGTCCACCCACCTTTTGAAATTTGACCACATGTTTTTAATGGGATTAAGGTCTGGGGAGTTTCCTGGCCACGGACCCAAAATGTTGATGTTTTTTCCCAGAGCTACTTAGTTATCACTTTTGCCTTATGGCAAGGTGCTCCATCATGCTGGAAGAGGCATTGTTTGTCACCAAACTGTTCTTGAAACGTTTGGAGAAGTTGCTCTTGGAGGATGTTTTGGTACCATTCTTTATTCATGGCAGTGTTTTTAGGCAAAATTGTGAGTGAGCCTACTCCCTTGGCTGAGAAGCAACCCCTCACATGAATGTTCTCAGGATGCTTTACTGTTGGCATGACACAGGACCGTTGGTAGCGCTTACCTTACCTCTTCTCCGGACAATCTATTTTCCAGATGCCCCAAACAATCGGAAAGGGGAGTCAACAGAGAAAATAAATTTACCCCAGTCCTCAGCAGTCCAATGCCGGTACCTTTTGCAGAATATTAGTCTGTCCTTGATGTTTTTCTCCTCACTTTGCGTGCAGATGCACTCACACCTGCCTGCTGGCATTCTTGAGCATGTTCTGCACTGGTGGTGCCCAGATCCTGCAGCTGAATCAAATTTCTGAGACGTTCTGATGCTTGCTGGTGCCCTGAAGCCTTCTTCAACACATTTGAACCTCTCTCCTAGAAGTTGGTGATCCGATAAATAGTAGATTTAGGTGCAATCGTACTAGCAGCAAAATCCTTGCCTGTGAAGCCCTTTTTGTGCGAAGCAATGATGACTGCATTCGTTTCCTTGCAGGTAACCATCGTTAAGCACCACCCTCCTTATTAAGCTTCGAGTCCGTAACACTCAGTCAAGCCAATATGGTAAACTGCAAAACAATCTTATAAAATTGTCTTTACTAAACAATATTACAAAATATATTTGCATGACATAAGTGGTATGAAGCAAAACCATCGGCTCATTTCCTAAACACCGGTGTTGAGGAGATATTGATATGCTTCTTGTGGCCATGTATCCAAAAATGTCTCCAACAACAGGGCCTTGATCATATAGGGTAATTTTGCAAGATATTAATCACCAGTCATCAACCAAAACAGAAGCAAAATTATTTTTGTGTTGTATAAGCATTTGGATCTGAATTAGCATTTGCTTTGCTTACTAAATGGACTGGGATTGACCCCAGTACTGCAGTACTCCACTTTTCTTTTAGCGCCTAATGAACATAACTATTTAGGTAAAGATAATCCTTACATGTTGATTAATATCTATTAAAGATCTGAAGGTTTCCTACTGAAAGAACATCTTATGAACATTGCAGTCTATTAACTCAATCATAGGGCATTGCCTTGCACAGGAATATCTGCTTTTCACTTTCCCTTTCTATGTTGTTGGCTGTAGGGAGGGTTCCATCAAACTTGGACTCCCCTACTGTGGAGGTAGTTAAACACATAATTCACTGGAGCCCTTTGCTCTCTCTTTCTCTGTTGGAGTAAAAATGTGGAATTATTCCAAACACAGGGAGGGTCTGTTTGAGGATGTGACACATTTAGGAGCAACGGGACTTCACAGAGCCCCTTTGTCATTTATGACAGAATAATTGACTACGTTGCTCTGCCTTCTTCCTAATGGTGAAACTAAAGACTGTTAAAGTGCCCAGTTTATACTGATTCATGTCATGAATAGTTCCATAAATTAGTCTGTGCCTGTGTGGCACTCCATGATCATTCCACATAACTCATCCTAATTGTTTGTAGTTGGTATGCAACACATTTAAATGTGTGCGTAAATGTGCAGTACCCTTCTTCAGATCCCTATACTTTACATCTCAGACCTTTACCTACTTTCTATCATCTCTTTAAAATACCTCTTCTTGTTTTATTACTTACGCATACCTCTGGCCTATTCAGAAACACAGCTTGATGCTATTATACTTCATAGGGAACCAAACGCAATTAATATGAAGCACTAGTAATGTATTGTGCTCAGAATGAAATGTTTTGTAAAGGCTGATGGTCTTTTTTATCCTGTCTCATCTTTCAAAAATATTTTCCAGCAATTGGAATATTTTATGCTGATGCACATTACAAGTGAATATAATTGTACTTCATATATAAGTAGTAATATTATAAAGAATGAGTAAACATTTGTCTTTTTGTATCTTAAAGCTCTGCAGAGGTCCAGCAGACCCCAAACTTTTAAGACCTGAACCCCAATCTGATCGCGTCTGGGTTCAACACATATACAACGTATACTTTTTGGGGGGGATAATGTAGGCATTTGTAAAGATTGTCTTGCAATGTAGAATAGAAAGGGCATGCATATTTAAACAGACCAATCTGTAAAAATCTATACATAAAAACATGTCTGTCTTGAACCTTACATAGACATGCGCACCATAGCCAAGATCTAGATGTAGCCAGAGCTAAAGTAGGCCTATATGCAAACAAGCTATTTGTCAGTTGAGTATCAACAACCAACAACTCCCATTTCTGCAACCTGACTGCCAGTGCATGTTTTTGTCCCGTCCTCATCTCAGTAAACAACAACTTCATGGGAACTTGCCTGTCTGACCGTAGCAGCTATTTTAACAATAACAATATATTTATTTTACTTTGGATAACATTCATTAAGTTCAGTATAGCTAACTATCAAAGTTATACACTTGTCTAACTAAATGCACAAAAACTGACTAAATATGTCTGGGAATGTCATGACAATTAAACTAAAGAAAGTAGTGATTGAAAATAAAAAATAATCTGACCCTGTTTTCAGACAGACACATATTTGCTATTACAATATGTCATTTTTTACCTGGTTAGGCTAGATTCGGCTACTTTTCAGTATGGGTCTGTTTATAATTAGATACATTTAGAACAGTTTTCCATTTTTATTTACATGTATTCATGTAAACGTACCTGTGACCATTAACATCTCAGATATCCAGTCGTTCATAAACAAAAGTAGCAAGAGTAAAAAACGAAATAAATATTAACAAAATAGGCAAAAAGTGCAATACTGGCAAAACAAATGATTATTATTAAACTTATTATATGTCACATGCCGGGTCAGGAACATGGAACAGGTCTACTCATTGAGAATTCAGAACAAATATACTGCAAATGTACTGAAAGCATTGATTTGTTTGTAGTTCTGACAGAACACTTAAATGAGTAGATATGGATTAGCGTTAGTTTTTACTTAACCTTGTTGCCTAACTTTCCTTCATTAAATCACCATTCCAATTATTTTGTGATCCCATCACTAACAGCAACCACTTACTTTTTAACTTAATTGTCACTAAACAATATACACAAGTGCAACAGTGGGTGAAAGATGCTTCCTGAATTTAGTAGGAGTGTACACTAATGAATACAACCCCAGATGTATTGGATACAAATTCCTGAAATTAGTTACTACTGATTAGGGCTAAAAATAGTTGGAAATACCATGCTGCAAACCAGGCTAATTTTGCAGCCAGTGCTTTGTTGCCATCTCCTTTCCTTTTCAAAACAGACCCGCTGACTGAAGGGAGCGGGTCTGTCATCCATGACCTGGGATGAACTATGGTTTGCAGCATACCGCTACTCGCCTGTCCCCTCATCATCCAGCTGTGAGAAGAGCGTTAGGTATTGCGTCTGTGGGTTTTCTCGAAAGGAATGAAAATTTGCGCTATGGTAGTAAAACAAAGAAATTCAATCAAGTGAGGAACTTTGGCCAGTCTTCACTTTGACAAGAAGCTTGATCTGACTCTGACTTGATCTAAGGTTTAAAGGGGTTCGTTTTTTGATGCTATAAAACTTAAAAAAGAATGGGTTAGAATTAAATTGGGCGCAATTAGGGTTAGGTATAAATATTAGAATATTGAGGTTAAAGTTAACCCCACTTTCTAAACCTCAGGTCCTCACTTTAATGGTAAAACTAACATGAGTCTGTGACTGTTTTTGTAACCTACGAGTATGTGTAATGGGGGCGATACATGAGCGATGTGACACAAAACAAAAAAACACAATGTGACTTTACAAAGACCATAGCTGTTTAAGAGCTTTTCTGCGTTTCCCCCCTCTGTTCTCTACCCCAAAATAGCTCTACCTGACAGGAATGATTAATCGGTCAACAGTAGAAGTTTTCCTCAGCCCTTTAGTCTTCTAGCACTGCCTTTTCTAGACTTCAGGCTGTCCAAATGGCATCGTATTTCCTATATAGTGCACTACTTTTGATATGAGGCCTATGTTGGACCTGGCTAAAAGTTGGGCACTATATAGTGAAAAGTAAGCCATTTTAGGTTCAGACCCAGACTACTTTATTCTGTGTCCTTACTGCTAATTGCTGGAACCAGCTGACCTTCCCAATATCCTAGTTTTGTCTCCACAGCGATCATTTGTTTAGGTCCAGCGAGACACCCAAGACATGGAGCCAATTTATTTCTGTCAGGTTCACTACACAGCAACCCCCCTGGCAGTATCCATTGGGTGGAGTATAACATTTTAATGTCATAGGAATCGCAGATCCCTACAGTGTAAAGTCAACGTTACGCTGACAGTGATACTGATTTTCAATCACCCATTTTTAATAATGGTAAAGCACTAGTACAGAATATTAGCATAATGGTCTCTAACCAAAAAGATGATACTACTGAAACCACAGCCCACATAACATTTGTTTATACATATAAATAACTGTCCAAATATTTTTGTATTTTTATTTTCGTGCATAACATATTATTCATTTGTGAAACCGATTTGTTTAAAAAAACATTGTTTTTGGGGTTGTACTGATCCTGTTCCACAGAATAGCAAGCAAGCCAATAATTCAGTGCGACAGACAGAGTCGGTCATTAGGTTAAGGTCGGGCAATCAGCATATCACAGCAGGAAACACAATGGGTCTTTTCTCTTCACTACTCAGCCAACCTGGTAGAATTACAAACTAAAGATTGTTGTGTTTTGTGGAATCAATTTAAGATAATATATGTTAATAACAAATCTATATTGATGCATTGTACTTTTTGCTAAACAATATAATATATAATTTTGTTTGTCTAGTTTTCTAAAATAGTCACATTCAAAAAGGATTGGAGTGTCAGGGTAGCGGAGTGGTCAAAGCTAGTAAAGAAAATTATATTCCCCATGTCGGCAACATGGAAAACCTTTAGTTATGTCAATGAGCAAGATTTTTGAACATTATTTCTCCAGGGTCATTGTTGTAAATAAGAAACTTTTCTTAGCATACCTACATTGTACAATACGCAGACATTGTTTTAATAGCTAAAGAAAAACAAAAGGTTCTGTAAAACATTGCTTTTTCAGTCAGTTGGTGCCAAATACATTTTACCTGTCCAATACATGTCCTCTCTCCTACCAGACAATAAAGAAACAACCCAATTAGGGGATGTTAATGCATAGCACATCTCTTAACCAGCTCAGGCTTAGGTGACACAATCATTAAAAAGTCATCCTTTACAAATCTCAGGTGACGGGGAAAGGATCAGGTGACGGGGAGAGGATCTGTGTCTGAGGCCTCCTCCTACTGGTGTTCCCCAAGGCTTGGTTCTCGCCCCATTCTCTTCTTTTCAACCAGCAACATTGAAATTTGATCATAAGGATTTCATGAATGTGTCAATGCTCTGATGACATTCTATGCACATTTAATGCACAATAGCATATTTCAAATGTACCATTTGATAGGCCCTATTACACTTATATTTATAATATTTAATTCTATGGTCATTACCTATTTTCTACACTCTTTGGACGTGTGGCAAGTTTACATTGTTATGGATATATATATTTTATTTAATTTTTTATTTTTCTTATAATAATACTTGCGTAGATTCCTTGTGCCATACCATAAGAATGTCCTTGCTCATAATAAAAAAAAGATGAAAACTATTATTACTAAAAATAAATAAAAAATAAAGATTTGAGATTTTTTTAAGTAGCCACCCTTTGCCCTCATGACATATTTGTACATTCTTGGCACTCACTAAACCAGCTTCATAAGGATTTCACCTGGACTACTTCTCCAAACCTCTTGGAGGAGTGAGCACTTGCTGAGCACTTGTTGGCTGCTTTTCCTTCACTCTGCGGTCCAACTCATCCCAAACCATCTGAATTGGGTTAAGGTTGGGTCAACTGACACCACACCATCACTGTTCTTTGTGAAATAGCCCTTACACAGCCTAGAGGTGTGTTTTGGGTCATTATCCTGTTGAAAAACAAATGACAGCCACTAAGCTCATTGCTTATACAGGGGGGACTACTACTACATACTATGTGATTTTCTGGATTTTTGTTTTAGATTCCGTCTCTCATAGTTGAAGTGAACCTATGATAATAATTACAGACCTCTACATGCTTTGTAAGTAGGAAAACCTGCAAAATCGGAAGTGTATCAAATACTTGTTCTCCCCACTGTATATGAGTAGGTTTCCTATTGCTTATCTGAGATGTTGTTGATATAATATGGTTTACTATAGTACAGAAATGTTTTATAGCAACACTACATAAATGATTGGCTCAAATGCATTAAGAAGGAAAATAAATCCACAAATGAACTTTAAACAAGGCAATCCTGTTCATTTAAATGCATCCTAGGTGACTACCCCATGAGGCCAGTTGAGAGAATTCAGAGAGTCCAAAGCTGTCATCAAAGTAAAGGGCGGATACTTTCAAGAATCCATGTGAATAATAATTTTTCAGCACAACTGCCCAAAGTCAAAGCTAGAGGTGACTTTACCGTGGGGACATGAGCAGGGGGGTGCTGATAACGTTTGATTGCATGGTTGGATTAAATTGATATCAAATGCACAGATTAAACATTCGGGTTGGCCATGATGACGCACGTCAACCTTGTGCACGGAAGGACAAAGCGTGCCCGTCAGCTAAAATTATGAGCTTCTTGACAACCAAGAAACAGGGAACCCACACACATTAGTGTCACATTAAATTTCATCAGGGTTTGCTGAGGCTGCATCCCAGGGGACTGCAGCACCCCAAGCACAACTACTTTTTGAGAGTAGTTTTGGGACAAATCTGTGAATATCTTTGAGTCGTTCAGCCCAAGTCTAGACTTGAACCAACATCAATGGGGAGACCTGAAGATTACAGTTCACCTTCACGCTCCACTGAATCAGAGAGAGCTTTCGGCCTAAGGAAGAATCAGACAAAAAGCCCATTCTATTTTGCATTGCTGGTAGAGCCATACCCAAAAAGACTCAAAGCTGTAAAGGAGCTTCTACAAAGTACTGAATATTTATGTACATTAGATATTTACGTTTTTAAGTTTCTATATATGCATACACATTTCTAAAAACATGTTTTAACTTTGTCATTATAAGGTATTGTGTTTAGATAGACAGCAATCAGACAACAAAATGTGAAGAAAGTAAAAGGGTCTGGATACTCCACACGGCTTATAGACAATTCCTATCACAACTCATTTCTCAAAACTTTTTAGGCAAATAAAGGAGTTTCACAGATTGTTCCAACAGACTCTTTCAGCATTTGGAGAAGAAGTGTCTGGGAACATGATTTTAAAGTGTTTATGATAATGGATTAAGGGAAAGGACAAAAAGCACAAAGAAAGATCTCACACAAACACAAAAGGATATGCCACCGGGATAAAGCATATCTCTGTTATTTTGTTGGTTTGATGCTTAGTGAAATCTACTGATTTTGACAACACATTCGCATATGGAAAAATATGAAAATGTAGTCATTACTGTCCCTTGATCTAGAAAGTCAACTTACTAAAAATATCTAAATATCAACACTAAATTTCAACACATTGTAGATATAAAATTAAACTGCTCAGGACCAATGATTCTAGCAACACAAAATAATCTAGTTGATAGTTTACATAAAAACCAATTGTCATGATGCCACATGACCTGAAAAACCTTATTTTATATTAATTCCGCTTATCTATGACTTTTGCTTATGTTTGGACTTTTTATTCTTATCTCAGAGGCAGTGCCCAGATGGAATCACAGACCTCAGCACAGCTCACCTGGATTGTACTTTTCTTATGGGAGGGGAAATCACATTTGCTGAAATGGCACATTTACTTACCTTCAGTATTTATCTTCCCATACTATTTTTCCTCAATGCACAAACTTATATGGAGGCATCAGCAGACTCCCTGTATCTATTATTTGCTAAATGTTTTGAAACATAGCAAAAAGTGTTTGGTGCCATCAACACTTATTTTTAATTCTAATAATAAATGATCCATTATGCAGCAGTACATATGCACCAGTGGCTGACCACCTGACCACAATTGTCCACTACAACCCTATTTCCAAAGTCTTAATGTACTGTATGGTTAATACCTCCAGCTCAAAAAATATATAGAATGCCCCACCACCATTTAGTTTATACTTTATATAAAATTAGAGACTTAATCATAATAAAATAAATACACAGGACATACTACGCATTTACTAAATCAGTCTTTGATGATCCGACTTCACTATCAATTAATTTCTGTGCCTAATGTTTAACCATGTTGTAGCTGACAGCCACTCAGGTGACAGTTCACATTTACAGACACACACATACATATAAGCTCATAAAAGGTGTGAAGCATTACAAGACTGATTTAAAGCTGTTTATTAGGTAGCAATTACATTTCTTACAGGCAGAAAATGCCCAGACAACATTTTATATATAATTAACTGATATTTGTTTACTTTATTTGCCAGGAAATTGTGGAAAGACAGACCAGAGTTTTTGCTGAAAAATAAGTATGATGGTTTCAAACCCTTGCTTCAGAAAGTATTGTATTATGAAAGTAATCAATTATATAGTAACTAGTTTCACATTGTTATATCAAACGAATAATGTATGGCTGAATGAACATAAGAGAAGTTAAGCAACATTTTAGATTAGTTACATTTTAAAGACATGGACATAGTTTTAAATACCTTGTTGGTCTTTGGACATTACAACTTATGAAGTAAAGCTGGTGTCATGCATTTTCAGTGTATATATTTGAATACATATGGGTATTTCACAAAGTGTGATTTTAAGGGCCTAGATTATCCAAATATGTGGCCTAAAACTCATAAAAGACATTGAATCACACCCCTTGTCATCCTATTTTCCAGCGCCTTCCATTGCATGTGTTGATTCAAAAAAGGAGGCAGTAAACAATGTAACAGTCATTGGTTTATCATATGGTCTATATTAATTAGACTTTCAAGCAGTGTATTGGTATACAAATAAGTCATTAATTTAACCGTATCAGTTTATTTAGCCAACAAGCTCTTTTTCTTTGTCACAGATTTTTCAATCAAATAGAACCCGTTTTTTAAAGTATAAACATTTCATTTGATATACTTTGGTAATTTGATATACAATCATATGTTATGAGAAAATGTTTGCTTCAAATCAGTACATAATACGCTTATGTCAGTTGGACTTTAGTTGCTTTAAAATTATGAAAGAAATTCCCAACATTATTAATTGCCTAAAGTACACCTGGTGTTTTGCCCCTAGATATTCAGGGTGACTGATAAGTTATAATATTTTGGTTTGACTAGTAAGATTGAATATTGTAGAGGGATCCTTCGTAGACTGACATGCCGTCATAGGTCAAACCATCTGCTTTATTAAACATTAAAGCATTATACAGCAACAATGCGACTACAGCCATAGACAGGCCAACAGTGGTGATGACAAACACA